>JBBPFQ010683038.1:0-15184 GCA_037974815.1 Kaempferia elegans | reverse complement strand
CTTTTTTGTCGTTCAGGTCCTTCTTCGCACATAATAAATGATGGGTGTTTCCAGGAATTTGCAGCACAGATCTCAAGCAGCCGTGATTTCGCAGTTTGTGAACTCTGATCTCCTATAAATTTTAATGTAAGTGTAGTTGAGTTGATGATTGGGTCATAAGCAACTTTATTTGCATTCAGAAAAGAAAATTGCTCCAAAACATATTGTTTGTTATACCAATTTGATGCATTACAGTTGGCTTGTCTTGGCATGCCCTTGTTTTGTTGGTTGTAGTCATCTCCTTGGAAAAGCCGATCGATTCTGCATCTCGACTCCTATTTGCTATAAGAAGTTCATGTCCCACAATCGAATCATCGTCAGTGGTACTATCAGCTATGATAATCTCCTTGCAAAAATTAACTAATTTAGCTTTTTGGCTTCTATTCATGTGCCCCATTTCGGAGGGCAAGCTGCGACGAAGAGCCTGTACAATATGTTCAAATGCTCAGGGATGAAAGTTAAAAGACAAGTCTGAGTACTTTATTGCCAACATTGTAAAAAATTATATTATCTCAAAACTTTATTGCCAACATCATAAGAGAATATAAACAAGATAGTTCCAACCAACATATGTATAACATCACTAGAGAAGCTATGAATGTTCACACGATCTTTTCCAACAAAACTTTATTATTATGAGCAGGAGTAAAGAAGGGAAAATTTTCCCAGCCAAAGATAGGAAGGATAGCGAATAATGAAATTTAGCTGGCGCTGATGCTTAACTTTCTTCCTACAGTAAGTAATCGGATGCAATAGATTGCGACCTCAAGTGATGTTATACATAGCTTCTCTAGTGAGAAAGTAAAAAAGCCAAATGAGGGTTAACACATTTATTGTCGAGATAATGTCAATGAAAAATTTCCATACCAATTGATCTATTTGCAGCAAGATCACTAGGTAGAAGAAGGACAATATCTAAGATAACAGAAATCAAATGCAGAATGTGTGGCATGTGAACCACACAAGCTCGAAGAGCTCAAATAAAGAATTTGAAGTTGGGCCATTGTCTCTCTTGCATTCCTACAATGATTTACATATAAAAGACATACATCGTGCAATAATCAAAGATTTAAACAAAGGAACATGAGAAAGCATAGATTATTTGATGCAAATTGTCGACTGATATATCGTATAACATGAATTTTCAAGTACATACTTTGCTTTCTCATTTTGAGTTTTTGTAGTTCTTTATTTCACATTGAATGGATCATGGTATGGTCTTGTCTATTCTTCTAACTAAGCCAAATCAAAAGAACTCCTATCAATTTCCCAGTAAACTCTTACCAAACTAAAAGATACCATTGACTAAAATAAAACAATTAAAAATCAATCACAAATTCTAAAATTTAGATCGATTCCTTTTGCTTATTTGCATTAAAAGCAAAGGAAGCTATTTCGCTTCCACAACAATGTAAACCTGAACCTTCATACAGCTATTGATTTAAGCCCATAAACCTAGAAGAATAGATAAAGGAGAACAATTAACATAGAACAGCACGTGCAGATTTAAGATTGAGAACATAAATAGCAGGATACATGAATCAACAGGTATTATTTTGCCCAATTGGGAGTATTTGATATGCAGATGAAAACTAGGTAAAAAATCAGCTAAGAATGGAAGTGGCCAGAGAAGGACAGTGATAAAGATTCCGATGATTAATTTGGACACAGTGCTGTCCAGTTATTCTCGCCCAAAAAGTATGTGCTCAAGATAGCGTAGAAATGCTGCATATATTGAACAAAAGGGTTCGATCCCCAATATTCTCGTGAAAAATTTCAACTCTACTTGCTCTGCAGACACCGCATTGGCCGGAGCTCGCGCAAGCAACATATGAGTGGCGAGACGAAGGGAAAATACGGTAGGAGGTTACCTCCTCTTCCATCGGATCGACCCAGCTCTGGCAACAGCACCGCCACCGCGAGGAAGGGAAGGAGCTTCTCGCCATCGATTTCTCCTCTTCCATCGGATGGCGAAGAGAAGCCACGCGCGCCGCCGGAGAGACGAGCAGGATTTTTTTTTTCCACTGGCAATCTGTGCGAAGAGTGCTGTGGATGTTTGGAATATAATTTTAAAAATATATAAAAAGTTGGAGCGAGAGTTAAATTTTGGGAAATTTTTTTCTAACATTCTATAATAAAATTCTTTCTAAATTACCTCTTAAACTTTCGAAATTATTAAAATACTTCAAAAAAACTTACGCGCAGAGACGATGGGACTGGCCGACACGACAGACAGGATGCCATTTTACAGATATGTTCAATTCGAGATTTTTATTTCTTAAAAATTGGTTATTTAAAAACGGTTATGCTAGCTTCTTGCCACAAATACATTGAACTCGATAGCCAAAAGTTCTGAATTTGAAACAACACAAATGCAATCAAACAAACATATTATCAGCTACATAAAAAATAATAATAATAAAAGCTAACAAGAAACAATCAACTTTTTCTGTTCTCAAACAGCAAAGAAAGCACGGGTTCACATTTTTTTTTGCATAAAAAAAAACTAACAAGGAACAAACAACTCTCTGTTCTCAAACAGTATTGTTCTCAAACAGTACAAGAATGCTCAGATTCACATTTTTTTAGAATAAAAAATACAGTGTATTGCAAGACAATGCTGGGCCGTAGGGAGACCTGTGGTTCAGCCTTTGAACTTGAGGTGTACATTTACTTTCGGCCTCCAGTTCCAAGGCGTGGTTTTGCTTTCACTTCAGATTCCTGTTACAAAGAAAAATAGATTAGGAATTGTGGGGCGAATTCTTCGTTCATTAGGTTTGTTTGATGTTTTTGGTGTGGGTAATGGATAGAATTCAAAGAGAAAACAAGGCTTAGAGCCTTAGACAAGGAATAAAGGGTTATAGTAGATTTAAAATTTCATTCCGGGCAAGACATGAGCGGATGAGACAGCAGGCCAATGTGTGGATTAGTCTGGATACCAATGAAGCTCTTCAGCCAACATTCCATAACGATGGTGATGTACCAAAAACTTCCAATGAAGCGCAAGTCTTCCAGCAATGGTGTGAAGTCAGAACACACCAATGGCTCACCCTAATGCCGTAAGTCGAGCTCCACAAACGGCACGATGTTCACAAAGGGCAAACACATGAAGCAGAATTTTTATAGTGATGGTGATGCAGCAGAGGCTTCCTCGTGTGACTTTTCCACAAGCAGTGCAACATCCACATCGACAAACAGCACATGTGCCAAATTTTCCATTCCTTCCCCCTTGCCTCTTCTGGTGTGTTGG
Source organism: Kaempferia elegans (assembly GCA_037974815.1). NCBI lineage: Eukaryota > Viridiplantae > Streptophyta > Magnoliopsida > Zingiberales > Zingiberaceae > Kaempferia > Kaempferia elegans. The sequence continues at coordinate 11,895 of JBBPFQ010683038.1, read as the reverse complement.
CATGTCTAAAGCTGACCAAAAAGGGGCTTGAGATTTCAAACCTTTGAGCACATAATTCATAACAGTGCCTATGATATTTCAAAAGCACTGCCCTAAAATTTTGAGAGGTAAACATTGTATCCAAAAGTAATAAATTTTGCTAAAAGGAAAATGTCTCCACAAGTAGTTCAAGTGGCAATTATGTTTAACTGCCAATTGTCACTAAATATTCACCCTCGTTATATTTAGATAGAACTTAATATGAATGCTGCATTTTAGGAGAAAATATAAAACATCATCGAGTTAGAAGCAATTGACTCAGAATCTCAAACATACCTGTGGATTGTGAAGGTAGATGTAAGTTTTTGCCGTAGTTGGATTGTGGTTTTCAGCACCTTTGCTCCAGTCGTAGCAGACCTACACCAATTGCATAACTTTATCAGAAGTTCTATTATCAAGAATATCGACTATATAATAATTTTCTTTACATGCATCGTCAACATTTTATGGTACTCAAGACTTGTGCAGTGTAATTACTAGAATAGGTAAGATAATTCATGAAAACGTGTTTTCTGAACCAGGTACAGAAACTGGATCAAACAGTGACTGAACTGGAATTGAGTTTTTCTCACAGATTGAATAAGCAAAAATAAATAAATGAAAAGGCAAAAAAAAAAAAAGGTTCAACCGCTGGGTTCTTTGTGAGGAAGTGCAAAATGTTAAATTCATTAATTAGCTTTCTTAAAAGACTTTACTAGTGTTCATGTCATGCCTCATTTCAGTCTCTAATGCTGTTAGCCTTCCACGTTTCAATTCTTTGACACAAGCAGTTGACCATCGCCCACAGCCCAGCCTCAACGCCTTGAACCAAATTATTGTTATTGCTTAAATATACAATTCGTGATTAGAAACAATGGGTTTGTGATTTAATCCATTCACGTAGGATGGTATAACAAATGGACTAGGCTGAATCAATGCCCAAGTTGATACATGGTTTGACCAATTAATCCACCGGTTCAACAGCTAAATTAGTGGTGCGAAACTCTTCTAGTTAGTTCACAATTCCATCTGTAAATTATGTCTTAAATCACGTAATTTTTAAATAAGATCATTAACAGTAACATGAATTATAGGAAACTTACAGCATAAGCAAAAATTGAACCATCATGGTTGAAAGTGCTGCATGGAATGGGATATGGGCACCTACTCATTGCCTGCATTCAAGAAGAAAATGATAATGAAACGGCCTAGGATGATAATAGGATACTAAAATTCTTTTTTTTTTTTGAAGTTGTTTTATGCCTTATATAATGTTAAACAATCATATTACTCGAACAACATAAACAATGTTAACAAATATAAATAAGAAAAGCATGTCTTATATTCAAGGCCTAGAAACAAGTTGAAAGAACTGAAGAAGGTAAAGAATATGCATTAAACATTTAATATATATAGAATTATAAGGTATCATGGAATGACACTAGCCTCTGATAGAATGTGCACAAACTTCATTTACAAAAAGATTGAGTTAAATTGAATGGTACAATTACACCATACATGGAAAATAGAGTTTTGAAATTTTTTAATTAGTCCGGAGAGAGTCAACAAATGAAATCAAATATTGATATCCTAAATCTGGAAAATAATACAGTAAATACAGCAAAATGACAATCGGTGTCAATGCCAAACTGGATTCCATGGTTCCAGAGTAAAATACAAACATAGGAATCATACAAGAGATTAAAAACAAGCTCAGACCACTTAAATATGATTATTTTTTTGAAACATGCAGACCTTCAGTCTTTGTTTGCTGTCCTTGTCCCAGAAATTAAATGCGCCATCAGACCCAGCAGTGGCAAATGTATGATGAACCTGTTACAAAGTAGAGTTCAGAGGATGTAAATAGTTGATGTCTCAGCTACACTACTTGTCTCAATTGACACTAATAGCAGTGGTAGTATCCAGACATAGCTAAGAATGGCAGGTTTGCAATTTGCACTTCTAGAAATAAAATAAATATTCAGAGAAAACAAAAAATAAAGAGTGAGTACTCCTCGTACATCAACCACTGAAAGAAGAATGCACTTGCTTTCGTGGGAATGTGGACAATAGAAAAAGGAATGTCAAGGTCCACCCAATTACAAAAGTTTCTGAAATACCTGCTAACTAAACTTATTTTCAAATAAACAAAAATTGTCATTAGACGAAAAAAAATTGACAACTTAATAGTCAAATATGAATGGTGCTTAAAGGAGAGTAAACTACATGCATGATAACCACAAGAAAGTAGGCAAATATGTAGACAATGAAATCATCATCACTAAAACCAAATATTACTTACATTGCAAAGGAATTATAAGAACAAGAATACCAAAACAATAAATTCAGTATCTTACAGGATGGAAGTTCATTGAGTTCACAGAATATATTTCATTGCCTTCTCTGTGGCACTTGAATGTGAAATTTTTGCTTTGTTGTGCATCATCGAGATGGTGCACGCCAACTCTCCCTTCTATTGATCCCACCTACAGAACAAAACCAATAAGGTTCCCTCAAAAACATGGATTTCTAATCAACTCCAGTAGATAAATATAGTAGAAAGAAGAAAGAAACTTCTGACTAGCTTCTGCCGTGAAGGAACATAACTCATTTCATCTGACTACTGAAAACATGAATTTCAAATTAGATAAAAGCCTAAAAGAAACCTAGTTGGACACTTGGTTTATGTTAAAAAATAAAGCTATATAAGCTGGTAGAAAACACAGTAAATATCAGTGAACAAACTTAAATAGTGGACTAAACCTGTAATTGCAGTGATCTCATAGAAGGGAGAGAACATAAAAGAGTAAAATTATTCCAAAACTTATTCCAAACAACAGATGTAAGCCTCTTGACATAGGCTTTGAAAATGCCATAAACCCTAAAACAGTCCAAATTTCTTCAATGTTTTAGATGCAAACCTTATAAATATTCTCTAATATAGAGGCTATATATGAGAACGACACTTGCATTTTCATTCGAGGACAATTCTAAAACTTAGATTTAAGACTTTAGTTTATTCTCGGATTAATGGAAATGTATAAATGTACTAATAGAAATATTACCAGAAACCCTTGCTGATCAGGGAATGCAGAAAGGCATCTTGTTTGATACTTCAAAGGCGATGTGATTGTCTTGAACACTGTCTGTTAATGGCCAAAGAAAAATTTTAAAATGTGTCAGCATCTTGAAAATCAAATTTTATTATTGCCCATAGAATAATGAAAAAGAGGTGGAAATAGATATAATAATTAATATATAGATAATTAATAAACAAATAGGAAAACAAAACCTAAAATATAAAGACATCATTCTCTAAGTCTTACACAGACAGGATCTTTCATTCACCAAAATTAGAAGTCTCTCCCTCAGAAAATTTAGACAACAAAGTTAATGTCATCTAATCCTGAATAAGGAAACAACAGCTCCTATTTGTTGAGATAAAATAAATCACCATTATGTGCTGGTAGACAAGTACTATCTAACAAGTTGTCGTCGGATCATCTTGCATCCTGTCAACTCAACAGGAATCAAATTTGATGTAGAAAATTCAGGTAGCCATGAATTAACTTCAGCCATTACTAGGTAAAGGTTTTAACTCAATTTCCTGATTAAAATAAAAAAAACTTGTCCGTGACATCATTTTGGTTCCTGTGTTCCTTTCATGGCAAATAGTACAAGGATCTGCTTCCTCTTCCTTATTGTCCAACTTCCACTTGATTTTTCCTTTGCCTCTGGTCTGTCTGACTTCATAGTATGGCTTGTGTGATTGGCTCCTTTCGATGCTCTATTTTCTATCATTTCCTACTACAACGACCACAATCTGGGGTTTATTCCAAACACCACAAATAAGCTTTAGTTCAGCCACTCACAACAATACTTTCCCTTATCTCTATGCCTTGAGCTTTTCCTTGACTCTTTTGCTCTATGCAAACTAAGCAAACAACCCATTTAAACAGAAGTTTATTTAAAGTTCATATAACAGCACACAATGCCAAGAACCAAAGAGATACTCACAGCAAGAAGATCTTATTACACTAAGCAAATTTTATAGAGAAAAATTAACATAACATTTGTGCTAGAGGAAACTTATCCACCATGCCACAAGGTTGCAAATAATAATATATATAGGATAAACACCTTGAATGTTAAACAGCAAATATATGAATCACCTGAGGGTTTTGCAAGTTAAAAATTTGAATCTGTCGATCTGCAGTGCCAACAACCATCAAAGGGTACTGCACTGACATAGCATAGCATCGTTCAGGAAGCGGCTGACTATGGACAGGCTGCGCTTGTCGAGTATCCCAGTACCTGGAAAAGAAAACAATTAGTAACGAAGAAATTTAAAAAGGGGGAAAAATAGTTCTCAGGATAACAAATCAAGTATAATAAAATAAATGCAGAGAAGGCACTGCATAAAACTCAAAATTGAACAGTGAAATACAAAAAAAGGTAACAAATAGTGCTGGTTCATAACATCATGGAGCAAAAAAACACTAAACACACTAGCATTTACAAAAGATTAATTGCAGACTAGCAAGAAAAGAAATTGGCACGCAACAGCAATGCCATAATAAGGGTAAGTTTGGGCCCGCTACTCTTCAATCAGAGGAGTATTAGACTATTTAAATAAATATGACACAGTCTTTATATTAATCATAAAATAAGAGAGAAAAATAATAGTTAATTAGGAAAGAAAAGGAAGATACAAGCCAGATGAACGTTCACTTGTCCTTATGGTCAAACCTTCAGCGCGTTGCTTTTTATTAGAATTCAAAACAGTCTAATATGGCCATCACTTGAGTAGCGAACTATAAGAACACACTATATTTCCCAGAAAAAAAAATTCATTTCATATGTTTCCTTAATAGACAATCTTTGATTTGATAAACTAAATCCTAGACTTTCCAATGAAAAAAGCTGTTTAACTTTCCGATATGATCTTTGATGGATGCTAATCGGAAAACAAGCTAAGCTACTGCAACAAACAAGTGCACATACATAAGGGGAACTACCACAATATGCTGCTAACTTTCTCCATCGACGTCTAACATTTTCATACATTTGTCTGTCATAAAATTTTACAATGAATAACAATTTAACAAGTAAATGCGCATACATATGAGGAACTATCCTTATATACTGCTAACTTTCTCCATGACTTCTCGCATTTGCATATGGTTTGTCTTTAATAAAATTTTAGAATGACAAACAATTTAACAAGCAAAATTGATCATAATCATGGAACACAAACCTAAGTGTCTTGTCCCAGCTCCCTGTAACCAGGAGATTCATTTGTTGTATCCAGGCAATTTCTTTAATCGGTGCATCATGTGCAGCAACAGTTGTAGGTTGTCCACCAGACATCAAAGGCCACATCTTTACTATTTTATCACAGCCTCCCGAAAAAACTGTTGTCCCGTCATCCTTCCAACTAGAGCACAAAACCTGAGGTAGAAAAGCGGCAGATAATTAACAATATGAGTATTGTGATAATAATGTAACATATATTTACTGCATGTGAAGGCCAAAATGAAAACAAAATACCGGATGATCATGTGATATTGAAGCTTTTGGTTGACTACTACCGGCCAGAATTTCCCAGCACCTAACCTATAAATAAACAATGCAGAGGAGGGAAATTAGTCCATCGAACAAACATGGAGAAAAAAGTTGCATTGCTCCGAAACCTGATTATCCCAGGATGTGGCAACAAGGTAATTTCCCTTTGGGCTGAAACTAAGGCTAGAAACGGAGTCACTTGGAGCAGGAACCACCTGCATTGCCATTAAAACATCAACCAAATCAGGTCAACGCCGATAAAATCAACAATAAATTTTCCCTTCTAATAAATCCCTAACAGAACATCAGCCAAATTATGCGGGGTTTTCTACCTCCATAGACTTGTTAGGGTTTGCATTTCCAGCTGCAGCAACACCCAAGCTACCAAAGCTCGCCATATGCGTTACTATCTAAGCTATCACAAAATCCCTGAAACACAACAGAACATCCCATGAAATCGGTTAAGTGCCAAAAACAAAAATATATATATATATATATATATATATATATATATGCTAACAACCAGCGTTTGAGGTTCCTGCACGGGACGTGCGAGTTGGCATAAGGAACCGATTGACTTACTTGGAAGCAGAGGAGAAGGCGATCGCCGAGAGATTAGCTCGGCGAGGACTAGGGCGAGAGATCAGTATTGGAGGCGAGGCGGCGACCACTCTTCGGACAGGTACGAAAGTATTTGTATATTAACAAACCGAAAGAAAAAAAAAAGTATGCTAACAACAATAATAACAAAGAAAAATAACGACAACAATAGCAAACAAATAAATAGATCGACAGAAAAAAAAAATCCATACTGAAAAAAATCAACCCACACGTAAAAAAAAAAGGGAAAGAATACAATAAACGAAGAATATCATAAACGCTATGTGCCGTTCGACGCCGATTAACCCAAACAAAGAATACCCTAAACCAGAACCCCCCACATTTCAGTCCTAAACCCTATTTTAGTCGAACTTCGATACCGACAGATGCTCACCTGCCTGCGAGAGAGAGAAACGAAGGAAGCGGCGACGCGAGAGCGATGCAATCGAAGACAACGCTCGGACTAACAGATGAGCGGGGAAGCAAGCTCCGATCGAACGCGAAGGAGATCGATCAGGGAGTGACGACGAAGCGCCAAAACGGCCCGAACAAGCGGAACAACGATGCCCTTGTAGTAGTTCTAGTTTGGGCTGAAATAATTGGGCTCAACGCTTTCATAATGGGTCAATAAAAACTAATAGGAGATTGCTATTAAATGTCCAAATTAAAAAATAATAATAATAATAATTAATCTTCACAAGCCACCGTTCCTCTTGGAAGGGAGTTGTTAAGATTTTAAATTAGTAAATAATATATTGAATTTTAATCGTTCATTAAAATTATCTAATTTAAAAAGGGTTAAAATCCAATTTAGTCCCTTGCTTTTTACCCTGTTTCCATTTTCGTCCCTCAAATTTCACTTGACCAAATTTAGTCCTCTGATTTTCGGACGTTTTCCCAAATCTATCCTTCCGTCCAAATCGCTGTTAAAAATGACCGGATGACTTGAGGATAAAAATGAGAACACATTAAAAACGAGAGACTAAATTAGGTTTTTTCCCTATATATATACAAGTCATCCGGTGTGCACACCCATGTATATCACCGGTTAAAACAAGTCATTCGGTCAATTTTAACAGCGATTTAGACGGAAGAATGGATTTGGAAAAATGTCTGAAAATTAGAGGACTAAATTGGGTCAAGTGAAACTTGAGGGACGAAAATGAAAACAGAGTAAAAAATGAGGGACTAAATTGGGTTTTAAACATAGCTATTTTAATAATTTTATTATTAACTATTAATCAAATACTATATTTAATAAATTAAATTAAATTGAGATCAAGTAAAATTCATCGAAGATAAAGAGCATGTTGATTTAAATCAAAATTAATTTAGATTAGATTTGATAAAGTGATTATTTAATTAAATTAAATCAGTACAATTGATTTAAAATGAATTTTAAAAATTGTTAAAATTTCTCCTCCCCTTTTATTGTTTTTCACATTCTCAACTTCACTTTCACCATTTCACATAATGCAGGAATTTCCCATCAACCATTTGCACTAATAGTTAGTAGTCATCCATGATTTACCTCCTCCGCATTGAACTGCAGATGGATTGACGGACAGTTAGGGGCGAGCGAATCATCTTTTACCATATGAGCTTTCCATCAACATTTTTCTTATGTTCTCTTTTTATTTTTATTTTTTTCCATCTTATTTGTCGTTGATTTTCTTCTCCTTTCTCAAAACAAATAGATTGAAAAAAAAAATAAAAGAAAATATAATAGATTAATTATATTAAATAAATCATTGATATTACAAAAATATTATTAAATAAAATTTATAGTTAAAAACTTAAAAAATTAAATTTTTTTTAATAAACTGACGATTGAACCAGCCCCTAGAGTAGGGCAGGTTGCGAGTTAGGTCCGTTCATAAGTCAATGATTAACTGGCATATTGATTCGATTACGGATCATTTGGACGGATTAAGATCAGATAAGAGATAGACAAGTTAGGGGTTGGGATCGTTGGATTGAGGCAATGATTATCTTGTATGTTGACTCGATTATGGGTCTGGCCGGAACAGATCTGGACCGGATGGGTCTGATTCAGACTCGACAAGACAGGCTAATTATGAGATGGACCCGTTGGACCGGGTCAATATGTAACCATCCTGTTCACCTGGTTATGAGTCCGGTTTGAATCAGGTCCGATTAAGATCGGACTAGTGGTCGACTAATCAAGCCACTCCAAATTTGAAATCTGGGATCCGACTCTGCCTAGTATTATATATACTTTCCATAAAATTTTAATTGTAATAACTTACTCAAGTCGTAGATAAAATTGACGGTCGGCAATTATATTCTACCAAAATAATTATGACGATTAATGACTTTGAAATTTAATACTTAATAGTAACACGGTGCAGAGTGTGAAAAGTTTGGGACTCACGTGTGAATAATTTATTTAAAATTAATTATTGCTAGTCGTTTTTTTTTTACAAAAATGATTTTTGTCTCGTTAAAATATACATTTGATTTGAGAGTCAAGTTGATGAGAGATTGCTTGTGCTTGACGATTATTTTAAAATTAATTAGTGGTCGACACGTTTTTCTCTTGTTCGATTAATATATCTGTTTTTAAAAAATTATGTCCCGTATTTTGCCTAAGTTTCATTGATTGATTTGTAGGAAAGTTACATGGATTGAGATATTTTAATATGTGATCGCATCGCATCGCATCGGCGATTGTTAATGACTGCATAAGGGCCCAGTGCTGGAATGAGTTGGTTAGAGTGAGACAGAATTATTATTATAAAGTAAGGGTTTTAATTTTGATAAAGTTGAGGGGGAAAAAAATCAACATGAGCTAACTATAAGTTTTTAAATTACCTCCTCATGGTCACGAGACTGAACGTGTGAAATTGCTGGTAGTAGATTTTACTATTAATTAATGGTTGAGATTTTTAGAAATTTTAGTGGGATAAATTATTTACTAAAAATTCTCAGATTAAGTAAAACTAAAGAAATATCCTGATAAATATTTTATGACCAAGATATCCTACTTTCCAGTGTTACTGTAGCCTAATAGCTAATAATTACTCGTGATTTATCTTCTCTGTATTAATATGAGGACGAATTAAAAAGGATGTTAGAATAAATGCATCACCTTTTACCACATAAACCATTCTAAAAGACCACTGAGATGATAGCTATACCCTTCAGCCAATATAATAAGAAGTAAGGAATAATATCGTAACATCTACCAAGTAATTGCTATGCATTCTATCAATTAACGGTAGCTGTAATAACTTTGGACGAGAGATATTTTAGGGGTAAAAAGTCAAATGTCTTATTTTTTCTAAAAAATGAAATAATATATGTATAATTTGAAACTTTCTTTTACTTGTATCCAAAATTCTTAAACGAGAAATTTATTTTAAAAAAATAAATCTCTCTAATTTTATCATTATTAAAATAGGCTCTATTTATTAAAACTATTAAAAGAAACGTCCTATTTTTTCGATATAATTTTTTGTATAACACTGCTATTTAATTAAAGCTTAATATTTTTTCACTAAAATTCTGTTATAATGTGAAACATAATGTTAATTAAAATTACTTGAACAATCATGAAAATTATTTTAACATTAGTTAAAATTAACTTAACATTATTAAAAAATTTATAATGTTAATTTTAATTTAAATTATGATAAATTTTAAGGAAAGGATAAATCTTACTATATTATTAAGAATCTGACCCTAATATTAACCGATTTCTAATTAATTTGATGAAGCATACGATGAAATTACGTTAATATTCCCCAGTTGCGGGTATTATTGAACATTTTTCGTATTAATTAATCATGGATCTAGAGTTCGAGACTCATCTACAACGTATTATTGGAAAATTTTATCATTACAATATAGGATCTAGAGTTCGAGACTCAGGTGCAGCGTATTATTAGAAAATTTTCTCATTAATATGTATTACTAATTACATTACTACGGTCTTTTTAGTCCCACATCTTATGATTAACAACGTCACAAGTAGAGAAATTTCTATAAATACTTTAGGTCGGTGACATTAAAAAGTATACCTTTCTCGACCTTTTGGCTGAGATCAAGTGTAATATCTATTCTTATCAGTTTAATATTTGATATAAAAAATTAAATTAATTTTTTTTTATAATGGAGAGTTTGTTACAGTAGTTTGCTCTGGGGTTATCGAGCGTCCCCTTTGAGTTGTACTACATGGGCTCGGCGCATCATTATCAAGTCTTATTTATCGTATTCATGTATTATAATGCACATGCAACGCTTGTGCGCGATAACTAGTTTCAAAGAAAATTGAGGTGGGATGCTGATAAAAATATTTTTTTAATAATAAAAATAAGAAACTTTGTTTATTTTTTCCATTCCAACTTTTTATCAAATATCAAAATATCAAAATTATCAAATCACATAGAATAATTTTAAAGTGATAAAATCACATATCCACTTCTCGTTCTACCTTTATTGACGGGTAAGAAAATAAATTGAATTAATTTTTATTAATTTGTTAATTTTTTTCACCGATCAAATTGATTTCTCTTTATGTTAAATTTTTAAAATTTCGATTAAATTAATCGACTAATTTATTTATTTCTTTTATCAAAATCGATTTGGAACAAAATGATATACGAAATGATCTCTAATTTTTATGTGTTTATTAATTGTCTTGATTATATTTATGTTTTCAAACATCATTTTAACCAACCTGACCAATCCAACAAAAGTTTGACAATCATCCTTAGTTATGAGTTTCATTTGAAATAAAAATCTCTAAAGGTAATTTTATTTTTATTTTTTGTTTAATCTAACAATCCATTTTATTCGAAATCAATTTTGATAAAAAAACAAATCGACAAAGAGCAAAATCTATTCGTTTAGTAAAAAAACTAATTAATTCATACAAATTAATTCGACTGATTTTTTAAAAGTTGATTATTCTAAACAAAATTGAAAATCAATATATAATTTGATCATTTAAAAATTATAATTTCGATGTTTTACTGTTTTGTAAAAATTGGTTATTTATAAAAAAAAACAACCATGAGATTGTTAAAATTTATCAGACGGTCGAGATTTATCCTCTCTTGCTTAAATATCCTTCCACCTCCGTCTTCTTCGTGTTTACTCTCTCTTGAATCGCACCACCGGCGCCCACCTCAGCTCGCCTTCCTTTTCCGCCCTCTCGCATCTCCGGAGGCCGTCGGATAAGAGGACGAGGATGCTTCTGGGAAATTGGGCGAGGCCTCCAAGTAGGCGGAGCGGTAGCTCGGCGGAGTTCATTGCCCCTCCTGCTTCCTCTGCCGCCGTCGTCTTCGATGTAGAAGCTCTCCGGTCGTCGGATGACCATGTGATCGGAGGGCAAGATCTCTCTCCGGATTCCCCGTATCTTCTGCCATCGTACCACGCAGTCGACGTATCCGGCGTCTTCTACATCGAGGATCCGGCCGTTGCCGTGCCGGCGCCCTTTTTAAGTGCCTGTGCGCTCTGCAGCCGCCGCCTCGTGCCTGGCCAGGATGCCTACATGTACAGGTAGGGTTCCATGTTGCTGTTTCTTTTGGCACCATAAACGAAGACGATCTTTTGGGGGGCTTTTCCTGACTGCGATGCACGATTTCTCGCCTTCTAGGGTTTATTTTGTTTTCCATTTTTTTTAAATTTGATTCGATCGTGGTGGACATGTTTAACCCTTCTCTTCAAATTCTCGCTTCGATTTTC
>JBBPFQ010682831.1:0-15187 GCA_037974815.1 Kaempferia elegans | reverse complement strand
ACTCTTATTGTTGTCGGTATACTTTTACTTACTCGTTTTGTATTTAAATTTTGCAATATATTCGTTCTTATAGTGATTGTCTAACGAAATCGTTCATTGAGTGAGGGCCTTAGAGTAGGAGTCGCTAAAAGCTCCATACCAAGTAAAAAGACTTGTATTAGCGAGTGTCTTCATTTTCCGATGCATTGTATTTAACTCCATTTTTTGAAACCGTGAAAAAGTAACTCCCACTATTCACCCTCCTATAGCGTTTTTATGATCCTACATATTCTAGTTTAGCAGTTACTCCTTTACGTGTTTCATCTATCAAAACAAAATCATTTACAAACAACATGCACCACGGTACTGTGTCTTGAATGCATGCAGTGAGTTCATCCACAATTAGTGTAAAAAAATAGGAACTTCGAGCTGATCATTGATGTAACCTTATATTTATTGGAAATGCTTCAGTTACTCAGTCTGGAGTCTTACTCTGGTAATTACATTCTCATACATATACTTAATTAGTTTAATATATATTATACTAACACCTCTTTTTTCTAGAATTCTTCATATAATTTTTCTTAAGACTCTATTATAAACTTTTTCTAAATCAATGAATATCATGTGTAGATCTTATTTTTACTCCAGATATTATGCAATTAGTTGTCTAATAAGATGTATAATTTCTATTGTTGACCTTCTATGCATGAACCCAAATTGATTTTTGGTCACCGTGGTCTCCTTCTTTAATCTTTTTTCTATTACTTTTTTCTAAAGTCTCATGATACGACTCATTAATACCCCTATAGTTTGTGTAATTTTGTACGTCTTATTTGTTCTTATATAAGAGAACTAGAGTACTTACCTTTTATTGATGAGACATTTTTTTCGACCTTGTGATATAGAATGGTTACAAATTGAAAATTTTGTAACTGCTTCTGCTTAAATTTTCTTTAAGAGTGCTGCAATAACTATATCCCTCACAATCAGTAAGCTATTTGTGATTGTTTTCTGGATTTCAGGTCAATTTATATCAGCTGGTTTAGACAAAAAATTAATGTTTTGGGATATGCATATTAAAAATGGGAGTACCAGATGCACAAAAGAGGTAGATTCAAATGTATGGTCTCTGTCACTTTGCCATTTCTATCTAATAGCCGCTGTTGGAAACATGATTAGCACCTATGACTTGAGAAACTTAAGCGGGACAGTTCAAACGAAAAAATCCCCAATGAACTATCAAATAACACGTGTTCGCTCATTTTCTGACAAGGAAGGTACTGTTTTTTTTTTATCTCTTCTTTTTGACAAATTATGTGATGATAACTACGAGAATGCATAATTTTCTATTTATTGAATTCATGTAGTGGTTGTATGACACAACATATTTCCTTCTACTTTAATTGCCTATGCGTGATAAAATTAATAATTACATTCTTCCTAGTGAAGAGAAATATCATTTTACTCATGTGGAATGCTAAAATAAGCTATCGATTTGTTTAACTTAAAGTTTATGCCATAACATGCAATTGTCATAGATTTGTTTTTTCTATATATCATTCTTAATCCTAGTGCATTAATGCCTTCCTATTTTTCATTATTGTATAAACAGTTAAGAACATATTAAGCAAAGATAGACATTTTCAGGATATGCAATTGGTTCGGTTGATGGTTGTGTTGCACTAGAGCATCTTGATCCTTCCAAGTCATCTGAGATGAGGTTAGTTTTCTGTCTTGCTGAATTGGCTATTAGCATATTATTATATCTTGTCTTCCAATTCTTAACATTTATTTGCTAATTATGAGAATTTTGTTCTGCTTGCAGTTTTTGTGTTTACTATAGTAGTATCATCAGATCTTGATCTCGACATTTAGAATTTCAAACAATAAAAGTTATTAAATGCCAGCTTTTTCTTGGTTTAAGTAAATTTGTGATATAGTGCATCAGTTGTTGAATTTACATTGTTTTGTGCTACATAACTTTCTAGCCAACCCCACATAGTGGGATAAGGCTTGAATGCTGTTGTTGGTTGTGCTACATTAACTTTTGTCGGATATGTAGGTGTATCTTTAGATGTCATCCAAAATCAAGAAGTGGAAGATATAACATGGTTGCCATAAACGACATAGCATTTCATCCATGGTACACATGTTCTTTGCTCAAATCCATACTTTCGCAGTTCGTATAATTTGGTGACATGATAGGATTTTGCTTCTACAGCTCTAAAACCTTTATTACAGGAGATAATGAAGGCTATGCTATTGTCTGGGATCTGCAAAGCAAGAAGAGACTTTGTGAGGTATGACATTGTACGCTGGGTTTGTAGTGCGAGTTCATATTCTACAGGCTGGGTTGGCTAAAATTAATAGTTTCTTTATGAAAATTCTTCTATAGTCATTTCCCTGGAGGGACACTATGTTTAGCTTTTGCCTATCCATAGATCTTTTTTCTCTTAGTGACATCATATGTTGACAATGCACTATATTATTTTAATTGTTCTTTGATAGGAGCTGTGGTACTGTAAATTGACTGGCCCTTACTGAGTTTGACAAGATAATGTCCCTTTGCCAAACTGTGCAATCATTTGTTGTACTGTACATAATGGACATTTAATAGCTTCATGATCAAATAGTTTCTTTTTCAACCACTATGGTTTGACAACGACCCTAAATACAAGAAAATACCATCCTCTTAATTAATGTTTTTCAGTCTAGGCTTATTCTTCAATTATTTTAAAATCTCCTAATCTTTTGTCTTTCTTACAGCTCCAAAGATATCCTTCCAGTGTCTCATCTTTATCATACAACCATAGTGGTGAGATTTTAGCAATTTCATCCAGCTACACGTACTAGGATGCAAATGAAGTGTTAGTTCCCTACACTCAGTTATCATCTTTACCATACTAAATATCTTCCTGAATCATGTTAAGGAGTGCAAATCTGAAAGCCTGATTTTGCTTCAATTTTTTAAGTACTGAATTATAGATCAGTCAAAATACTCCTGGATATTCTCGATAATATTTTATATTACAAGGAGATTTTTTTTAAATGCTAAGCTTATCTGATATGACTGAATAGACCTGATAATCAAAATGGTCAGCTTTACGTTGCATATGTAGAAAACTAACCATTCATTCAGGAAAAGTGATAGTACATTGGGCAATACAGGTATATCATCCAGTTGATTTTGTCCAACGGATGAACATTTTTTTTTTCAGATGCTAGATAACCATAAACATATAACAGTCCTTTCCTAATAACGTAAAATTTTGCAAGAAGTAGTTAATATTAGCATTTTAACATCTTTGATTATTATTCTGCATCCTCCATGGCTCTGAATTTTCTACCTCATATTCACTTAGCGCCATGACATGAAAAGATCTCGACTTTAAGGTTGAACATTTGCAGATAGTTAAAAGAAGGCCATTAGGTTCCTTTTATAGAAAGTTTTGCATCAGTGCCTTAATAACTTATGCTACAGATCGTAATTGATGTCCTTGCAAAAGAAATGTGCTCAGTTGCTAATCGTTTCGTCTGTTAATTTAATTTCTCTTGCATGTTGACAAAGGTAGAAGTTCTCTTTATTTACATTAATCTGGGAACTAGCTAAGGTTTTAGGTCTGAAATAGTAAGGAAATAGCAAACGGTTGCCAGTAACAGCAAGAATCTTACTAATACTATTTGATTACAGAGAAGAGCCCCCTCAAATATTCATCTGCTCAATGGAGAACATTGTAAAACCATCTTGTTTACCTAATATTTCAGCAGAGGAACCGATGTTGTAACTACGAAGATTTTTGCTCAGTGACAACTGCGTTGTTGTCTTAAGACAAACTAGTTAACTTGTATACTAAAACATTAAGTTGTAATATACTAAGCTTGTTGTAGACTGGTACGCTGTAAAGCATATCATTTTTTAGTTGAGGCAATGATGTGGCGATTGTAATGTTGCCGAAATATCATGGCCAATTCGAGGTAAATTTCATCGCATTTAATTTCACTATTCTTTTGTTATGATAATTAGTTGACTCCATATCAAAGTTTTGTGTTCTACTAAAAACAAAAGCTGCTGGTTTGATTTTCGCCTATAATAAATGCCCTGGATGAACTCCACCGTAAATTGAAAATTCATCGTCCTTTATATTTTTTTTGCCATTTTCTAGTGAAGTGGCACACAATGAGAGGTAAACAATGTCTACATTTTCTTCTCCACTCTTAAACAATGAGATAAATTATGTGACAAAAGGTGATTTGCTCATCCCTAGTATTTCCGTCAATCCGTTTCCAGGTCAACATGAAGGAGGTAAATCACAGCTGGCTACTAGTCATTAGTGTAAATGATTAAGACATGGGAGAAGTATATACTCAGACTTGTCGAGTTTTAACCTCTAAATTTTATGTGATGACCTATCATGCTTTAACCATTACACCGGCTCGAGGGGACAACAATGAGACAAACCAACTGCTACAATAGGTGGAAGATGAAGGTTTTAATTGATTTTGATGGATTACAAGTCTGTGGCACATTGGCCTTTCGGCCACTGGAAGAGAGGAGTTATCGCCGTCTGCCAACTACTCATGTCCACAATATTAGATGCTTCGTTGACTTCACAAGCCCTAAGTCTCTCCTCCTTGGTCAAAAGGTAGGATTAGATTTGGGATGATAAGATTTGCTTCTACTTTGTATAGATTCTGATAAATCTAGTCCTCACCAATATAATAATAGGCTGGTTAGAAAAAAATATATATATGATTAATCTGGTGCATATATAATTATAAGTTCGTCAATATTATTAATATATTTGGAAAAAAGTAAATATAATTTGATTTAGTTAAGGATGATATGTCCAAAACAATAAATATTACTTTACCTTAAGGTTTTTTCGTTTAATATTGTTAACAATCGAGGGTCGAAAAGAGAGAGTTTAACAATATTAGAGGTATTTTTGTAATTATAAACTTTTGAGGAGTGTCTTGGAAAAAATGGCGAGGTTTAGAAGGCCAAATTTTAGAATTATTTAGTAGCATTCTAGAAATCTCTCTAAATTATCGAGACCCACGGCGCCGTCGGCCGTCTCAAGTTTTTAAAGCCACCGCGTTGTCTGCCTCGTTCCATCGCATCGCGAGAAGAAGAAGAAGAAGAAGAAGAGGGCGGAGGAGGAGGGATACAAAGTGCGGTGAGAGCGGAGATGGGCGGCGGCAATGGCCAGAAATCCAAGATGGCACGCGAGAAGAACTTAGAGAAGAACAAAACCTCCAAAGGTATTTGTATTCTGTTCTAATATTGTTATCGAATTTCATGGATCTTATGTCTCGCTTGCTTAATCGATAGAGTTTTTGCTCCTTTTCGATTTTATCGTGCAGGGAGCCAACTGGATACGAACAAGAAGGCCATGAGCATCCAGGTTACCTCTTTACTTTGACATGTTTTTTTTGTTTGTGTCTTGATTTGTTTCAAAATTTCCTGCTGGGTCTTTGATTGGAAATTGGGAGACTTTAACCCTAGATGGAATCGGTGCGGATTGGTCTGTTTTCTGTATTTCATGGTATCGCCATCGCAATTGATTCTAGGTTTTTCGATCTGTCCTTATCCTTCCATAAGGATAAAACAATCTATTTCGGCTTTGTGTTGACTGGGGTTAGGATTCCTTTGGGAGAGTGCTAATTTCTTTTAAAATCCTAGTTTATTATTTTATTTGGCATAGTTTTGGGATTAAGAAAAGTTATAGCTTTCCATTACCAAAGTAAAAGCTGTTCCACGCCTTTTTTTAATTTATATTCATATTCAGTTGAACTTCAGAAGGACAATCCACCTTTACAGATTTCCTTTGGCTCTGATGTAGAAGCCAATATGCTCTTGGATTGTTATGGATTGTTATGGATTGTTATGGATTGTGATTTCGCATTATCAACACTGATTTCATGATAGAGTTTGGGAATTGCTGTCCTGATGAGTGGATTGCTGTGGTATGAAATCTGGGGTTAACTTTGGAGTTTTATTTTAAAATTTTTAGGGTTTTAAATTTACAGTTTGTTAAAATTTTAAAAGTTGTCTTAGTTTTTGTGAGTTTGTTGTACTTTTAGGGTATGTTAGACTTTCTCTTTGGAGAGTTGGTCTTATTGTTTTATTTATAGAAGGGTTTTAGATCACCCCATCTAATGGATAATACTTCAATTTATGAATTTTTCTCCATGTGAGTTTTTGTGAGTTTGAGTTTCTTCCCAGGGCTTCATTATGGATATTGCATTGGGGTTGGTAGTTAAGAGAAACCTGGTATACTGGCATTAGGGAGGAACAAACAGACACTCCACAAATGCAGAATTGTAATAGTTAGGAAACTGAAAAGAATGTCATCTCGAGTGTTTATCCCTCAAACCAATAGATTGGCACATAAATTAGGACCATGTTAATTAAATAAATAGGTCAGGTTGGCCAAACACTAGGATAGAATGACATAACATTAGAATGACATAACACCTAAAAGGGCTGGAAATATGAATGAAGATATTGCCAGGGAAAGCCACAAACCAGGTTAGGAGTTAGGACAAATTGGGTAGAAATTGTTTCAGGACATTTTGGCGTTTCTCTGCATCACTAGGTGGGGTGTATAATCCTCTGCCAATTCCCTTGGAATTGTTTAGTGAGTAAGAACTATAATGTTGCTATCATATTCAGATTTTAGTATAATGTCTTCCCTAGTCTCTCTCCACTCTGCTTCGCCATAAGAATTTTCTTGCTAGCATGGATAAGCAGGTGGGGTCGAGTGGCTAACTTAAGTTGTGCCTGTTATCATGATTGCTTGCTCTATTCATAGATTCTATGTGGGATCTATTGTTCATCCCAATCCAATCTTGATGAGGTGGGGTATAGAGTTTGAGATCCTAAGATCTAGTTGGGCAAGCTATCTCATATGGATTCCTTTTGAGAAAAGCACAATTAGAATTTTCTGCTTCTGTTGCATTAGCAGATGAATTGATTGTTTGATTAATTAATGCAGAAGGATCATTATAAATGAGCCCCTGCTCCTCTTGAGTTGGGCCTAAATATTTTGTTCTAGAGACATCTGCTTTGTATTCACTCAAGTTGTTTGAGCTTGATGAATCCTTGTTTGTCTATCACAACATTTAGTGAGTTTATGGCAATCTTGGCCTAGTCTGACCTTCATTCATATGTCAACCTGACCTAGTGTTTGGCCTATGGACTAGGCATTTGTCCGATTGACTCAGTCCTAGTTATGTACGAATGTGATCAGGTATATATGTATGAAAGAATGTTTGTTGAACACTCTCAAAACTAAAATTAAAGATAAATTGTCTCTATATGGAGTGGATCTCTCTGTATGATTCTGAACGTTTGCAATCTTCTCTGAGCTAAGCATGATATGCTTCTCTGCTTACTGTGTTTTCTTCCCTTCATTTTTGCAATATATTCCCAGTTCCAGTCCAATATGGCAGACACGTTTGCATCTTGATTTATTAACTCTTGCCAACGCAATTCAACTCCTTTGAGCTCTTTGATTTACTTTGTGCCTTTTATTTTCTCCCTGACTTTTGAATTCAGTGCAAGGTCTGCATGCAAACATTCATGTGCACCACCTCGGAAGTCAAGTGCAAGGAACATGCCGAAGCAAAGCATCCAAAGTCTGATTTGTACCAGTGCTTCCCCCACCTCAAGAACTAGTTGGCAAAACAAAGGAAGCATATCCTGTGTAGTTTAAAGCCTAGACATGGTGAACGCTGCTGCTGCATGGAAATGTCATAGGTGCAATCTTTATTGGATGGGTCTATTCGTGTGTCTTTGCATCGTTATGAAATAACATCCGACTGTCGTGTGGTGAACCATTTATGGAAGTGAGCATGTACTTCTTTGGAAATTAAACTGTTATTCTGCTATTTCTGATGCTTCAAGTCAGACATAATAGATATATCGTACAATCAACGCCTATTGGATACAGAGATTTTTGTAAATTCAACATCTATAGAATAAGCTGGAATCTAACAACTGGTGCTAAAAATAATAAAGAAAAAACTCTTGAAGCTCAAATTCCTACTCATCTACAATCAATGAGCTAAGTGGCTGTTCGAGTCTATTATGTAGTGTTTTATCATTTGCAAGCAATCATAAAAGCAGCTTGGTGTGTATAATTGTAAGATAATAGATCCTTTCGGGGTGTCAGACAACTTTCCAGATCAACTTCACAATAAGATTAAGCGTCAGGTGCAAAAACTAAGCAAAAAAAGATGCTGATGGATGCAAACTTTAAAGACGAGTGGTAGGGTTCTTGTGAGATCAATAATACGCATGAATGACGTGGCAATGCAAATTTTAAAACCGACTTTAGCTTAATTAAGAAGCCATTGACAGTGATAATGTGACTTATCTTTTGATCCCGGATTCTTAGTCCCCTTAATCCCCTCCTGTTCCCAAATCATGAGGATCATTATATTAGATCAGGAGAGACCAATATATAGATCATGATCTGATCCAATAACCCTCTTAATTTGGACTAGAAGAGGACCAATCAAAGGGGTATAGAGGATCTGGACTATGTACACACCCCCGTTCCCGTGCGCGACTGAGGGCATCTGGTCCACGTTACAACGTTGACCGGGGCCTACCACGTAGTCGTGCATAGGGGTGGGTAGCATATCATCCCTGTATTACTTGTATACTGAGCGTTGGTAAAAACAAAGAAGAAAGACAACAATTGAAAGCAGGATCATTACAGATTAGAAAATGATGATTTCAATTAAAGACGAATTTGTCAGACTATCTGAGTTTACTAATGTGATGTTCAGATGAAAATAATGAACTGCTTGCTTCAGCTTATGGCTCGAAGAAGATAACTTATGAAACAGTAAATCACTCAACAAAATAGCTAAAATGGCTAAAAAAGTGCCAGTATTCATGGCATGTGATTCAACAACAGTGGCCAGAATTTGTGAAAATGCACAACAGTGATTACAATAATCTTAACAGACACCGAAAACCATTCGGCTTGAATGTTTAAGAACGAGTTCTGGAGCTTTCGGCACTCCTAGCTGGATTGAAATAAGGATGGTCCTGAAGTGATAAGCAACGGTTATCATTAGAAAGCAGCATATCTACGAATTATGGAGCAATAGAATTTACAGGAAAGGGCATTTACCATTGCTTCCTTTGCTGTGAGCCTCTCCTGGTGATCATATTTAAGCAGCTTGTCCACGAAGTCAACGGCCTATGCAGGAAAGAAATGAAAAGGTAAGGAAAATGTTGAATTGGAACCTGTGAATCTAACAGGTCACACCTCAGGAACTGCAAGATGTTGGTTGTCAGGATTTATAAATTTTGCCCATGGCTTCCTGCTGTGCCTGTGAAAATGGAAATATGACTCAAGGAACAATACACAACATGAAAGAGAGGGAGCTTAGTTACAAAAATAGAATTGAGAACCTTCCAACAAGTGCTTCGAATTGTGGATCCAGCTCTAAGTGGTATTTGTTGAGATACACAGTTAATCCATCTGTTCCAAGCACCTGAACCACAGTACATATTGAGTTTTGCATGAGTAGTGACTAGCGAGACAGACTAACTGGTGGAAGCAAACTGTATCCACCATCATGAACAAGCTGATTGAACAAAGACAACATGAAACATCTATACCACCATATTGCAAAGGTTTTTTACAAATGATGATTCAATATCCATGGAAGCTATGAATCTAAACCTGACCATCATATATGATTGTGTATAATAACTTCTTAGTTTGTTTCATACAGTGAATTAAATAAGGCGTAGATTCAAATACTGATGTTCAATGCATTTTTAGAAAGTTAAAACAACCTTTAAAGCACGAAACAACTATAAGCCAACAGAGTAAAAAACTTCTTATGGTGATATCATAAGAAGATAACATGATAAAGGCAAGTACATTTCAATTTTTTGTTTTTTTTAAAAAACTTCTTTGGTGGTGTTCAGGAATAAAAGAGATAAAGATAACTTAGATGATTGGTTATTGAATCAGTGTTAAACGATATCTGTAAACTCTGAAGAAGGCCAATATATAACATAAATGTACACCATCTACCCATGACTAAAGACTGTAATTAACATCCACATTTAATTTAAAGCTAAAAGCATACCTTTGCTATTTTGACCAACTGATCATAATTATCATGTCCATAAAAAAATGGCTCCTTCCGGAAAATCTGTCAATCATAATGAGTTAGCTAAGCAGATGGAAACAGGCATACCATAACAATAGAATGATATGGCAATTATCACATACCATTCCAGCAAACATACAACCAAGGCTCCACATGTCAAGTGAATAATCATAATCTTGCAAGTCAACAAGGAGTTCTGGGCCTTTGAAGTACCTGCAGGAAAAGGCTCCTTAATAACTAATCCAAGATAACGGTAATTCTTGTAAACCTTCTTTTCCATATATATTACTACATTTTAGTCATTTATTAATGCCAAAATTAAATTATAAATCTTCAGTAAGAACTCTAATGAATCTTTCAGTCAGAGCTCTAATGAAGCTTAGTACAAACATTAAGTTCAGTACTGATCGGTAAAATCTAAAAGCTATATGTATTGCCTGTGTGTGCCGTACTTTTAATGAAGGAAATTTTATATGTGATGCAATAAATATCAAAGATGCCAGTTTCATCTTCATTGCTCTTCTAAATTCGATCAGAACATACATGCAAAAGAAGACAAGTAGAATTCCAAAGGCATATTCATTGTTTTTCCTTTAGAAAAGATTTTCCCTGAGAATTGATCACATTCATTGTGTTTTCCAAATCCCAACCAATGAATGAGAAGATTAACTTTCACTAAGCAATGGAGCTGCCACCAAAGGTTTGGATTTCTACAGATAAGCCAATTCATAATGAAATGGTTTCATTTTGCAACAAGAAAGGAGATGATGCAAACTTAATAATAAGGAACCAATTAATAGCATCATACCTTGAGGCAACCCTCACATTGTACTCTTGTCCTGGGTGATACAACTCAGCCAAACCCCAGTCAATAAGACGAAGCTTTCTTTGTTGGTGGTCTATCATAACGTTATGAGGTTTAACATCCCGATGCATGATGCCTTGGGAGTGGCAATAATCAAGAGCCTACACAAGAACCTGGAAAAGTTAAAGTCAAACAAACTTGTTGTAAACTAATTTACTAAAAGGTGTCAACTAAAACACAACAAAGCCACATGCACATGTAGACACAAATCTAATATTTTCAGAAATTATATAGATTAAAAGGCTGATGTTGTGAGTTATTAATGAAAACAAATCAAAAAATTGTTTAAAAAAATCAGCAGATTGCTAATCTATAAAACGTATGGATATATGTTAGCAATTTAATTCCTATAGTTACACAAAACATTATTGTCAAATGTCAAAAAGAAATAATACTCGAGAGGATCGAAGAACAATTTTCGTTTAGCTTTGCTATCAACATGAATCAAATACAACTAATTGTGGACCTTATTGGTAGTAATTAGAAGTCAATAATTGTGTCAACACTTTGAAATATATGAAACAAACTACAATTAACAACAAAAATCTGCATATCCCAACTATTTGACATTGGATTTTCATGCAAAATATAATCTTAGTTTACTCTAATTGATTAATCCACTCAATATTCTCAATTGTATAACAGTTAATCAATCAAGAACCCACTTAAAAGCTATATAAACATGGAAAGGCAGGGGAAAATACCATATGAAAAAATACAACTTGGTGGAAACTTGATTGAACTAAACACTTCAATTATCTTATAATATACCAATATCACAACTAATATCATTGTGATAATGAATCACATCATTTAACTGAAAAAATAACATCATTTAGCTCAGTGAAACAGAAGGATAAGCTTGCCTTGAGTAATTCATAAATATAGTATCGAATATCATAATCTGATAATGTTGGATAGAGAACTTTAAAGTCAGTGTTGTTGACATATTCAAAAATCAGACTAGGTGTCTTTGATTGCTGATCTCTGACAATATCAAGTAACTTGATAATGTTGGGTCCACCACAAAGGTTTTGCAATATCTTTATTTCTCTCTTGATCTGCATTACAAGAAAGTAATCATATATCATAACATTTAAAAGAAAGGAATTGCAGATAGCAAATAGAAGTATCATATCATTGAGCAAATCCACCTCCATATCTAGCAGAGAATACAAATACAAACACCATAAAAAACATTGAGATAACCATTGTTAATGAAAAGAGATTTTAAAAAGAGAAATATATTAGACATCCAGTCTAAACAAACAAGCAATGTTCACAAAACATGTAATACATATGTTCAATCACAGATGTGGGAATTAATAATATTGTTCGGCTAATATTCCATGAAGGTAGATAGGCAAGTGACCACAATTGTTATATGAACAATAAAATTATTTAGTGCAAGTAAAAAAGTGTGGTTGGATGGCTAGCAGAAGCTCTGTATGAAGGCCCATCTGTTTGATCATATCCAACCCACTAGCCCCTAACTGCAATAGGCAAACTTGTCCTTCAAGATACTCCTGGCATAGGGTCAGGATGTATCAACTCTGATTACAATAAATCTACATTCTAAAATGAAGCGGCATTAATCACTACTAAACTCAGCAGCAGCATCCAAATTAGTATTATCTAACCTACTTATTTCAAAGCATAAATTGAACTTTTAGCAAGTTTGTTCATAGACAAAATTTAATAATGAAAGGGTGCCAAGCATGAGTCCTTGCTAAACTGACTAAATAGGAAAAATATCATTTTGTTTGAAGCAATTGTAATCTCACGAGTTCCATACACTGATCCAACAAACTCAAACAATGAACTTAATCAGATAATAATAATAATAATAGATATTCAATTAATAAATCATTTATAAAGTTACTAAAATTATTTGGTTGCTTCTAAGCAAGAACTAATAATGGGAAGTTAGTCAATGGACAAATATCAATGAAATTCGAACAAATCTCAAGGACCTCTAAATTATTTGAATGCTACTTTTTTAAATGACACGGCTACCCAATAAATTTGGTGTTATGAAAGAAAAAACTGATTAGAAGAGATTAAGAATATCCACTAACAACAAAATGAAACAGATAATGCCATTTAGAAAGTAATTAGAATTATTTGGTTGCGTCTAAGCAAAAAGTGAACATGGATCATTAGCCTTATGAACAAATCTCCAGGATAAAGCAGTCGCACTCTAAACTATTTGAATGCTACTTTTTATGTTGTCCAATATATAGTGATTAAAGAATTTAAGGATATCCACTGATAACAAAACGCATCGGTAAAACAATAGTAGTTACACATGTAGTTAAATTTATAAACCATTGTTGTGGCTCACAAATTTGCTCTTTAAAAAGAAAGGGAGGAAAAAAAAAGCTCTTTCAAAGATAAAGCAGCATGAAACCCAACAAATTTGATACCTTTTTCTTTTTGACTGGCTTTAGAATCTTAATAATGCATTTCTCATTGTTCGTGATGTGAACCCCTTCGAAAACCTCGCTGTACTTTCCCCTCCCAACCTTCCGAACGACCTCGTAATCATCTTGTTCCCTAGGAAAGCAATCGACAAATCCTCGAATCCTCAGAACCGAGAAACCCTCGATGGGTGTAAATAGGTTAGAAAAAAAAAAAAACTCAAATCTTGGCGAAGGGCAAAACGATGCACAGCGATGAGGCGGGTACCCATACCCCCATTGGACGGCGAGCGATTCGTAGTCCCAGTAATCTTTGGGGCGTTGGACGTTGACGTCGGCATAGACCCTGGCGAGGGAGGGGGCGCCTGGCCGGCGGACGGATTTGCCGATCTTCTGCGACATGGCTGCGGCGGCGAAGGGACGGGGGAGGAGTCCGAAGAGAGGGTCGGGAATGGAGGTGGGGAGGAGGGTAGGGAGGGCAGGCAGATGGAGGAGATGGAGGAAGGATTGGATTGCGAGGCGACGAGGGAGGAGGAAACGGGAGGAACGGAGAGAGCCAAAGGTCATACGAACACAAATAGAACACAGAAATAGGAGGAAAATATAAAGGTGGGGAAAAAGTGGCGGCGGGTCGGCGGAGACTCGGAGACTTGCTTCTTGTTTGTGATTGATAGGTAGATGGATAGGTAATAATATTGCGAATAACTATAAATAGGAATCGTATTAAAATTATTTATTTATTTATTTATTTATTTATTGAAAATAATTTAATAAGATTCATTTTTTTAAAAATAAGATTCATATTAAAGAACCAAACAAGTCGAACTTAAATGAACTAAATTAAAATTATTGTTCAAGTTTAATTTATTATTTTTAATGATTTCAAATTTTATTTAATTTAACATGAGTTCGATTTAAATTTGGTTTTTAATTGTTATTTTTATTTAATTGTTTGAATAATTTACATTTTAAATCTTATTTGATTGCATGTTAAATTTAATAATATAAATTTGTTCCTTGATTTTAAAATTTTATTTATTTATTTAGTACGTTGATTAAAATTTTATTGATAAACATAATTTATAAATATTATGCATGAATATATATATATATATAATTTTTAGTTTTAATTAGTTACTTATTCATTTAATTAATTTTATACAATATCAAATTTACTAATGAATATTCAATTTATTTATCGCCCCGGTTTATAGAGCATGAGTTAATCATTAGAGGTGTTAAAAATAACCAGATCTGATGCCCAACCCGAGTTTAAAAAAAATCAAATTAGGGTTGGACATTTTTTAATTCGGGTTGGAGGGTTTCAATGTTGAAAATTTTCAAGTTGGGTTCGAATTGGGTCGAATCGGGTCTAGGTTGACACAAATTTAGGGGTTAGTTGATTTTTTGGGTCAAATTAAATTTTATTTTAAAAATTAAGATGTTTTTATATATATTAATAACAATGTTAATATAACAGTGTGGAACATTGATATAAAAGTGAATAATTATTAGAAAAATATTCAAAAAAAGTTATTTTAATCAGGTTAAATGGGTTATCCGGTTTGAGTTTGGATTGAGGGGTTTCGAATTGATTTCGAATTCGAGTTGAGAGTTAAAAAAAAATCGTAATCCAATTTGAATCTGATCCGACCCACTCAATTTGAATCATCCCTACCTCTTGGGAGAAGATCAAGGTCGTTGAGTTGGGTGGATTTTTCGAATTCGGATTCTCTGTCCTAACATCATTTTGTTTTCGTGTCCCAACGCCGAT
>JBBPFQ010682728.1:0-15188 GCA_037974815.1 Kaempferia elegans | reverse complement strand
AGCTCGGCTCGAAATTAGGCTCGAGCTCGGCTCTTTAACATAATCGAACGAACTCGAACGAACTTTTTTTCGAACCGAGACCCGAATAACTCACGAGCGGCTTGGCTCATTTACACTCCTAAGCACCGGTCATATTCTCTAACTCCTAACTTGCAATACTTAGACACTTAAGATCCAACCTTGCACATATAATCACAACGCTCGAACATATGTCCTTGCGATTCCTGAGCCAGCTTGGTCCTCATAGCTTCCCGCTCCTCACAGCTTCTAAGCATCCTTCCGACCAACTCGGGTGTCGGTTTGTTGCTTGGGAACTAACATCACCATCCAAGATCCCCATCACTCAAGCAGGTGCCTGATTGGCTCCTGCAATGATCGGGCCTGGCGAGACTTAGCTCCCCACTCATGGCTACCACTCTTACACTTATACTCAGTCGACCCTTAGCCGCCCTGGGCTTTCTCGGAAGTCATTCATCCATTCTCGAGGGTATCACCTCTCATGCCTACCCGAGCAGCCCAGGCTCCAACCGGGTTACCTCTTGAGGACAACCATGTCAGAGAATCGCAACCGCCTGTCAGAGAATATTCTGCCAGTCTGACACATGAAAACTTCCTTTGGCCTACAAGGAGCCTTTATTGCAACCTTTGCACCCAACATTATTTGACGCGAACATTCCTAGTCCCCTCATTACAATTGAGATCTTAACATATAGTATAAAAATGTATGCACGCATATGCATTTGGGACTTTTGGACGTTGAGACTTTTGGGCTCTTGTACATCCTCTACGTTTTATTGTTCATCTTCTTGCTGCATTCTGCATTCTACATCGAGGACCGTTTCTAAGTTGAGTGTTGAAATACTTGAGTTGGGAACATCTTTCCTGGTTTTGGGTATCTAACGTTTCTGTTGGCTTGTCGAAGTGTGTGCAACTTTTCACCGATTCTCTCTGCTACGACGCACGAAGGTATGAAGTCTTTAGTTTATCATCCTTTTCCAGCTTGAAATCCTCTCACGGTTAAACATCCTACCCTCGTCAGTTAGCTGCTTCATCTGGGAAAGAAAGATATATAATTTTCTTTATCATACGATCGGATTAATGTGGTTAGAAGAACTCGGTGAGAACCTATGTTAACCTTTGAATGCTACAGAATTGAGTGACACTCTATGACTTTAAACATTGAGAAAACAAAACGACTAATAATCACTGACAGGACTAGAGAAATCGATGAGAATTAATCTCTTTTTTAATGGAAATTTCATTTTACCTCTCAATTCCACGTCTTTGTTAAAAACTCTTTTGGCCTTTTTCTGGCAGAAAATGACGTGGAAGATTTGGAAGGAAAACATTGAATTTATAAATTAAATTTAGACTTGAAATGATAATTTTAAGTTGTCAGCTAGGACCGAGACCTTTTGGTGATTCTCTGACCCAGTCTTGAGTGCCAAATGATTGAGTCCGGCTATTGAGTGGCCGAGTCGGGAGAGCAAGTTGGCCAAGTCGGAAAGCACGTAGCCGAATATGGAAGTAAGTCGACTGAGTAAGGAAGCACGTCGACAAAGTCGGGAAACAAGTCGGCCGAGTAGGGAAGCACACCGACTGAGTTTGTCAAACGTTCGACTGAGCAGTCGGGATTCCAAACTGAGTACCCGTGTAGAATGCAAGGAAATTGAGCAACCAATGTCTTAGTTTAATGCAGATTCCTTAAAACAGATTTGCTCCACCTCTGCAGTGCTTTGAGGTTTTTGTAGGTTGTCTATTTCTAAGGATACAACAGTGAAACCATAATCTCCACTAAACACTGATGGTTGATGGTCACGGCGAACTGAGAAATAACCGAACACTATCATTAGAGTTCTGTCGAGTGGAAGAAACAAGCGACAAATAAGAAAAAGAAAGGGGAAAGACAATCTTTCTTTATGTACTTGTGTTTTTTTTTTCATCCTCCGTGTTTGCCTGGTAACGGTTTGGCGGAAGCGCGTGAAAGAAAATCCTTTCTTACAATTTTGTTCACAATATATATTCTTGTGAAACAATATAAATCAACTATTAAATCTCAAAACTTCCAATGTGGGACTAATCTCATACATAATGAAACCTCCTTCATCCATTTCACCACTTTCCATTCACATTTTTCCAACACTTTCATCTTTGTCCTTTCACTCCTTAAGGTTTAACTTTATCATTAAAAAGCCAGAATCAGACGACAAAGCTGACTCTTCCATGATGCCCTCCAAGTCCCACCAGCAGAATATCCTATTACTTCGCTAATGCCAGTTGTGAGCTAATCTGCTTTGGTCCTTTTCATTTAGCATTCCACTTTTCCTCCTCTTTATTCCTTTGTGGGAAACACACCCAAGGCAAAGTTAACATGCCCAATATCACCATCTAAGTGGACTTACGAAACCCAATTTATTACCAAATGTTTAAAGGCGATCACAATACATTTCAATGATGCACCCTTTTCGTATGCTCTGAGGTCCCTCCAACAGTCCCTTAACTGCAGCTAGTTCTACTACTCCTTACATGCCCATGCTGTGTTGTCTGTCTCACATGGATCTTGTCTTCATCGTTTTATAAACCAGACCAGATCGATTCACAAAAAGAAGAAATGGGAATTCCCAGTCGGATACAACTTTCAACTTGTTCAATGGGGAAAGCTATAAGTCACATAGGAGTCTAAATGACTAGTTTTCATGCGACACTACTTGAGCTCATCAACTACAACAAAGGTCAAACCAATACACAAGAAAATCGAGAGCAAAAGATATTAGAAATAGATCGGATACTAGGCTAAGAAAGGCCGAATAATTGTCTTGAAGTTTTGTTGTATATATGTGTGACTAACTCATCCAAGTCAACCCACCTTTCCCAATTAATTCATCTAGTTAGCTTGCTCAATTGCGTTGATTCAACTGACCTACCCAAATTGAATGAACTATTTGATACATCTGACTTCATTAGCTCATTCAGCTTGCTTGACTCGTTTTATTCAATTGTCTCTATTAGCCTACTTGTGTGAGTAATCCCAATCAATTTTAGTTCAACTATTTAACTGACATTTTCAGTTTGCTATTTAAAATAACTTGTCTAACACACCTAACTTGCTTACTCTATCTAGCCTGATCAAGTTGTTTAGGTTGTTCGATCAATTCAGCTGACTTAACAATCTAGTTTAATTTGGGTTCATCAAATGTACTTTGCTTGTGTGTGTGTGTGTATAATAATTAAATACAAAAGAATATATATTTATTGGAGAGAGGAATAAATAAGGAATATATGTTATTGAATTACAGAAACAAATATTTAGTAGTTATGAAAATGGGAATAGAATAATACTCTATAGGAATTCTAATCATTTGTAAGAATCAAATCAGCCATTAGGGCATTGGCATGCACATGGTGGAAGATTCTGTAAATCAATGCATAATCCAAAGGACGAGAGGTAAACCATTGATGCAGTATAAACTATCGATATAGACCTAAGAAATAATGAAAAGGAACTCTTGAAACAACCGATACCAACTTGTCCCAGGGCAACAAAGCTCTTCCTGGACCACTAAATCCACTGAATCACATCATTAGTCATGCTGCTTTGTAAGGTGTAAAAGCCACAGAATTATGCACAACATACTATAAAAAAACTGGCGATAACCTTGAGCCCATAATATCTACAGAGCCGTGTCTCAAAGAAACAAAAGGCCTTGAAGCAAAGAATTCTGGACCACTGTTACAATGAGTTGAAGTATCGGCCCTAAAAAGTTTGCTATGTTTAAGAAGCAACTAGTTGAATTCTACAAACTGATGGATTCTGCACAGCCATAGCTGTTTTTTTTCAAACATAAGAAGAAAACAGTAAGGACAACTTGCCAAACCATAAGAGAGTTGGACCACTTATCCAATGGCTCAAATCATTGACCTATCCTCAGACAACATCACTAGGCTAAGGCAACCTGCTAAATTCCACGATGAGTAGGCAGGAAAAGGCTACCTAGTGGGGTATAAAGTATTCAAGATATCAATACTGCACGAGCCAGTGAATATCTATCTACTCATGTCTGCCAAAGTAGTGTAATGTTTACTATTAACTACGTTCACTGAACCAAATTATTATGTCAGGAGCCACGTCTTCAAGTTTAAGAGGAGGAAAGTGCGTTGCAATATCATTACAAATAGAGAGGGGGAGGAACTCATGTCCCTATCGCTTACTTGCCTGGGAAGGAGTGCTGCGGTAGAGATTAGGGGAGCGCGCTGCACGAGTCGACCCAATCTGTCCAACGTCTCTTACTTGGCCCTCTGAACTTTTCCAGCCATGGAATCCCTGCTGCTGCACCCTTTTTAAGCGCCAATTCTATCACAAAGGAAGAGGGAACAAAAGAAAACGAAAGAGGCACACAAGCGTGTAAGAAAAACGAATAAAACACGCTTTTATAGCTTTACTCCGGGATTTAACTCGTTTTCATCCCATTTCTTCCTCAAAGTTCTCATATTGTGGTCTTCGTGTGGTAGTGCACAAGGAGTTGGAAGACTACTTAAGTGCGGGCGGTCTGAGTAAGCTCCCTGTTCTTGTCGTTTAAAATATAAAGGTTTGTGGGCGAGCTAATTGTTCGCACGCGGGGAAAGAGTTTTAATCAATTGGTTCGTGGATTTTTTTGTTTTCTTCGTCAAAAAAACTTGTTTTGACGCTTTCTACCAGCTTGAGAGTTGAAATAGTAAGGTGGTCGTTGTTTGTTTAATCCACATGCCTTAATACTTGCAGTTGAAACATTAGTTCATCCTCTTGAAGAGAAGCAGAACATGGAAGGAGAAGACTTCAAGAACGGGGGACATGGATGTCCTCGGCTGCTAGATTTGATCCCAAATGTGAGAGTGGTGCAAGATGGAGAAGGAGGAAGAAGAAGAACATTTAGGCGTTTAGATGCCTCAGAAGAGATGAAACTGGAACTGAGGCTTGGACTCCCTGGAGGAGACTTAGAAGAAGAAGAAGAAGAAGAAGAAGAAGAAGAAGAAGAAGAGTCCTCTGTTTTATCGCTTGGTTTCATCTCCAAGGCTTCAAAAACCTCCTCCATTAGGGTCTTTGGAGCAGTTAAATCTAAAAATGAAGGTATTTCTAGTACCCAAAAAGTGCTTTCTCTATCAGGTTTTCTTCTTTAGCATACCCTTCTATTTTTGTTCTTAGGTTTTCAGCATCAGAAAACTGGATTTTTCAAGTTGCAGAGCCCAACTGGGACTGAAAAGGAACACAAGACCACTTGGGCTAATGGGGAATTTGAACAGCAACAAAGCCTCGAGAAGGAGAAAGCAGATGGAACTGCTGGACCCAGCACCAGCTCCCAGACGAGGTTAGTCATGATGATTGGCCCTATATGCCAATTGTGGCTGTGTGGCCTATGCCAATCTCTTCCAAGATGGACACCCATGTCTTTATTATTGTCTTTTCCCATTTTATGTTTTTGAGAGTAGCACTTTGAATGCTTAGATGGCAAACTTTGTTGTTTACTTGTGCTAATTGCTAGATTATATGTTCATTCCTTTACTATATTCCTGCCTTCATATTTTGATACTAAAAACTACCTTTATGCTTCTTATGTGACTCACTAGGGAATTAGATTTGGTACTCGAAATACTTCAATTGTCCCAGTGAATATCTTTTCTTGGCTTGCTAATTATTGGTATAATCTGAAGATCAATTTAGAAGATGTAAGCCTATAAAAGTTTTTCTGTCGATGCTAAATTATTCCTTAGCCTTTCATATTCTAAAAATTAACGAGAAGGTAGATTGTGTAGTTGAAAGATGCACAATTCATCTGCTGTACTTCTACTTGCTACTAATGAAGCCAATGAAATACATTTTACATCATACTTCATTTATGTGGAAAATATGCAGAGCTGCTGCTGTTCCTGTTGTTGGTTGGCCTCCCATTAGATCCTTCAGAAAGAAGCTAGCAACTAATTCAGCCAAACAAACAGTGGAGCCAGAGACTAGAAGACTAGTGGAAGAAGGGAAGCTTGAGAACAACAAGGGTTTGCTTGTGAAGATCAACATGGATGGTATCCCAATTGGGAGAAAAGTTGATTTAAAAGCTTATGATAGCTATGAGAAGCTCTCAAATGCAGTGGAAGATCTCTTTCTAGGCCTTTTTGAAGGTACTGGAACTTTAGGTAGACAATTTTGTGTTCTAGAATCATGACAATCTTTGCTTGTCTTAAGTTATCAGAGTTGGCTAGGGATTCACACAATAGATGAAGAATTCATCTTTTTTCAGTTATCTAAGTACTTTGTTCATATCCCTCTTTCCTCCAGTTAGTAGGTATATGCACATGTTTTTTTCACAAAATATAATTATAGAGGCGTTCTTGATTTTCCTATCCATTTTTTTTTACTAAATGCACAGCTCAAAAGGATATCTCTGCGAATGTCAATCAGAAGGATGAGGAAGCAAAAAAAGCATTCACAGGTTTAATGGATGGCTCTGGTGACTACACTTTGGTTTATGAAGACAATCGTGGTCACAGAATGCTTGTTGGGGATGTTCCATGGGAGTAAGCCTTTGTTTTTTTCTCGTTTTTTTCCTGAACTTACCTAATACAATCATTTGTCTTTTAGTAATGCCAAAGTATGAACATGACAGCACTTTCGGCTTGATTACTGCTTGTTCCCTCTTAGAAAGTCATCGTAGATGCATGCCTATGGCCAGCAAGGTCTAGAAAAAAAAATGATCTTGTAATATATGTTTCTTTAACTAATACCATTGGCCACTTGCTTGTACTACTACACTCTGCCACTAGAATATTAGAAAGCTTTTATGAACTCACAAGCTACAGAACAAACTATCGCCTAATTCTCCTGGCTGGTTGTATCTTTGCTTAATTGAAAACTATAAGCTCTAACCCCCATAATTGAACTGATCAATATTTAGCAAAAAGGAAAAACTACTGAAAATTTCAATTACATCCTAGTACTCTCTAACTCATACCAAATTAAAGCACTGAATCTAAAAATCCTGTTGGCACCTTAAATAGGAAGCAGTGATTTAGGGATAATTCAGCTCAAGCTTGAATGTAAACCATGAAAAAAAAAAACAGAAACTAAAAAAAAACTTGATTCAATTTTCTCTAATGAATTATAGGACATATTTTAGTAATGAGGAATCACCAATTCTACCTTCATTGACATGAGTTCTGACACTTGCAGGATGTTTGTTTCAACTGTAAAAAGGTTGAGGGTGTTGAAAGGTTATCGTCTTTCTTCATTACGTGTAAGTTCTCTGTAATCTAATCACGACATTCATATAATCTGACTGGCAAACAGACATTAGTTAATTTTCTGATACTAAAAAACAACTAATTGTGACCTTGTAATCTCACTGCTTTTCATTTCTTTCCCTCTCAGTCAGGATCTGCATGCCGGAAAAGAACAGTGACAGAGTGTTGAGATCGGAGAGAAGGCCTTTGGGACTGAACTAATTCCTAACTGTTTGTGTACTTATTGAAATCATACTTGAGTTTATTAATGGCAATTACTTTATCAGTTGGATTTAATGCGCCTGATGATTTTTATCTGTTTGGTAATGTTAGAGAATAATTAGTTGGTGCTTCAGTTCCCTCTAGTAGTACATTAACATACCAAAAAGTATTATTTTTTTTTTTTAAAAAAAAACCTAGTTTACCCTGTTCTAATGCAAGTAGTAGGCTATGCCATGATATTGGAAACAAAATGCATCCTAGGAATTGGAGGTGTAGAATATACAACTAATGCGAGTGTGGACCTTTAGGAAACCGATACACTGTCTGCCTGAAAGGCCACGAAGCACTCATTTGTATAGTAGTAACTCAGCAAGAGGCATCCTTAAGCATTGCATTGCGTTGCGGATGATAGAGTAGTTTCAAACGGATTTTTTTCTAGTTACGTGATGGACGACTCCATAACAAAGCCGATCCAATCCACTGCAATAGCAGTGTGAGTCATCCGGTTAGATGCCGCTCAGAGTCAGAGAAGTTCCATCCGAAGTGGTGAACTCACAAGGTGACGCTGACGCATACAGTGACCGCTACATTCCAAGTTCCATCCCATCCCACCCCACTCGTGCTTGTGGTTAGTAATTTGACTTTCATGGATTAAGAAACAGTCAAACTATCTATCTTTTGTCTGTTCTCATAAAATTTTTGGTTCAATGAAAGCATAAGAAAAAGAAAATAAGGAACAAAACCTCAGGAACGTTGACTCACTGTTTCCTAAATTCAGTGCCCGTGACAAAAGGAAAGGTCCCTTTCGTTAGGCCAAGCTTGATCTAAGGACAGGCATGATCATGTAGAGTTTACTAGGCACACGCAAGGAATACGAGAGCTTTGTCATGTAGCGAGACATATATACCCGCATCTTTATCTCCTTTCAATACAACCTTCTTCCCCACATGAACTGTTTCTTTTAGAAAATAGTATTCTATTTCAGACTGTATGCTTACGAACTCGGGAACTCAGATTAGTGAAAAGAAAGAGACTTCTCTTTAAACATAAGATTTGCTCCACTATATGTTTTACCTGAGTTAGAGTGATGTTGCTCTCTTGTCACAGTCAAGGAAGCTTTTTTCATGAAGTTGGAACTTGACTTCATGCCTCTAAATAGTATTGCCGTCAGACTTTCCAGCTAAGGCAACCTGATGAGCCTAAACCACACGCCTCAATAAAAATTATTGAATGCTAGAGTCAGATCTAACTCCAACAAGTTTAAGATTAGGTGTGGATTTGACCTTTGTCGTTCATCAAATTGTTTCTGTCTTGTGAAACCTTGGCATAATTGAATTTAAATATGAGCTAATGGTTTTCCATCAAATCATTCAATGAAATAACAACCAGATGATTCCTATTTGAGCCCTAGTATGAATCATGTCTCCTGTAGAATCTTTGCTACTTGGGATGAAACCTTTACTCAGTGAGTCAGAGTGATAAATCTAAACAGAAAGAGCTTTATTTATTTATTTTCCCTGTCTAGCCTTGCCATGTAAAGTATCCACGTAGATAAAACTCATAAATAGTGACTAAGTTTCATTTTTTTTTCACCAGGTGCACAGACTCCTTAAATGTCCTAAGTCAATCAAAACTCTTTGTCATTTCTTCTCTTCCTCTCCTCCCTCTTCCTAAACTTGAGATAAATAAAACATCTAGAAGATGAACAGATATAAATGGGACGTATACAATGGTTAACATCGAAATCTCTCATGATAACAGATGACAACAACTATTGACAGCATACGATTGTCAACAACCCAAACAGGAAAGATTTGCCAAAGAAATACGCTAAGATAAAGACCATAGTCAGCATCTGCTCTTATCATGAAATGTCTTTGTGGATCAACTCCAGAAGTCAATTCATAGGCCCTAAGTATAAAAAGACA
Organism: Kaempferia elegans; assembly: GCA_037974815.1. NCBI lineage: Eukaryota > Viridiplantae > Streptophyta > Magnoliopsida > Zingiberales > Zingiberaceae > Kaempferia > Kaempferia elegans. The sequence goes on along the minus strand of JBBPFQ010682728.1, from coordinate 5,793 downwards.
TATAGGGTTGCCACCTCAATGATGACTGAACTGCTCAGAATATTTCATATTATGTATAGTTACATTCTGATTAGATTGGTCAGGAAAAAGAGTTCATTTTTTAGAAGCAATCAACGGAAACAGCTATGAAGCATTCAAAAACCAGGGGATGAAACGAAGGGCATAATCTACTGCGAAAATGAGGTCTGGAAGAACTTACCCGGTCTCTCATCACAATCCGCTGAGTTGATTCTCCGTGGACTTCTCTTCATACTGCAGACACATAAAACAAAATGAGAGATATGGGTTAGTTACCTAAACGAGGATTGAAATAGGATCAAGGTTCATCAAATGGGACTCCCAATTGGAAGTTCGAGATGATTCGAGTAGATTGAAGTAAAAAAAAAGTGTCAACGGCAAACCTCCTTCGTCGGAGGAATACATGACAAATTCAGATTGCGATTTCGACGATCAATGATTGTTCGTCCAAACATCTCCCCGAAGAAAGCTGCCGGCCTCGGCGGCCACCGTCGCTCTGACCGCCTCCGGCGCGGTTCAAGATCTCACGAGACGACATAAACTGCCAGGATGTACTGGTTAATGGCCACCATTACGGCCCAATATATTCGTAGGCCGGTCTAGTTACGGCCCAACATGGCCCATGACATGGATCATATCGGTGGCCCAATTGATCTAAGAATTTAGAAAATGCAAAAGGTATTTTTAAGAATTAGGAAAACTTTGGGAGTCAAATAAAATATTTCACTTAATTATGCGAATGCAATTGCCTTGCAAACAATGGAGCGGCTGGAGAAGGCGGCGCCGCCGCCGCTACGCGGCTCCGCAACCGGTTCCTCCTCCAACCGCATCCTTGCCAGCGTCGCCCTCCCGCTCCTCCTTGTCCTACTCGGCCTCCTCGCCTCCCCTCCTTCCAAATCCACTTACCACTCTCTTTTCCTCACCATCGCCGACAACGCCACCGCCGCCCGACACCTCTTCGCGCTAACCCGTCGCCCCCACGTCGCCGGAACCCCGGCTAACGCGGAATCTGCATCCTACATCCTCGATGTTCTCTCTTCCGCTTCCTTCTCCGCCCGATCCGCCTCCTACGACGTTCTCCTCTCTTACCCTGTCACCCGCTCCCTCCTCCTCTCCCCTTCTCCGCCGCCGTTCTCGGCTCCCCCCGTCGCGTTCGACCTCATCCAGGAGATCTACTCCGGCGATCCCTACTCCTCCGCGGCCGCTGAATCCGTTCCCACTTTTCATGCCTATTCCCGATCCGGCTCCGCTGCCGGCCCCGTCGTCTACGCCAACTACGGCCGCTTGGAGGACTTCGCCGCCCTAGGGGAGATGGGGGTAAATGTTACCGGGGCGGTGGTCTTGGCCAGATACGGTAAGATATTCCGCGGGGACATCCTGAAGAACGCCGAGGACGCTGGGGCGGCCGCCGCCGTGGTGTACACCGACGCCAAGGACTACCGCGGCAGGGAGCGGTGGTTCCCCGACGGACCGGGGATGCCGCCAAGTGGAGTCCAGGTGGGGACCACGTTTCGGGGAATTGGGGATCCGACGACCCCTGGATGGTCGAGCGCCGCGGGGTGCGAGCGTCTGAGCCCGGCGGAGGTGTCGGCTAGTGGTCTGGTGCCGGGCATTCCGTCGTTGCCGATCTCGGCAAGGGATGGGGAGGCAATACAGAGGACCGTCGGGGGACAGGTGGCGCCAGATGAATGGCAGGGAGGCGAAGGGTCCCCTGTTTACCGTCTGGGTCCAGGCCCCGGGTTCCTCAACTTGACGTACATTGTACATATGCCCCTATGCATTGATCGTTTGCTCATCGTGTGATAGCCATTTGATTCTTTTTTTCCCCTCTGTTTTTTTTTAATGTGTTTTTGTGTTCTTCTCAGGGGAATGAAACACTTGCAACAATATAGAATGTCTTCGCTGTTATTGAAGGGAAAGAGGAACCTGATAGGTTAGTTCTTGTCTTTCCCTATTTTATATTTTCAGCACAAATTGATAGAGACTATATTTTCATTTTTTCTTTTGCAAAGCAAACTTCTTACTTGTATTTGATTTAAAAAGGTGTATCATGGATGCCCCTTTTCAATGTTCAGTTCCTATTATTCAATTATAGATCAGAACTGGCAGTGAGCAGCTATTTAGATATTTAATTTCCTCGCTTGAAAATATCTCTATCTATATTTTGTCAAAGTTAGTCTGACCCATGTTGAAAATGAATCTGCATTGAGGTTTTGGTTGATATGCATATGTAGATAATAGAACTAATTTGCAAAACATGTTTATTGCTTTAGTAAACACAATGAGATTTCCATATCACATAAATACAGTTCCTATAAAAAAAAATTTGATGGTTATAATTCACGGTGAATGAGGCTACAAGAGACTTGTTGCTGCAGGTATGTAATCCTGGGTAATCACCGGGACGCCTGGACATTTGGAGCAGTAGATCCAAGTAGTGGAAGTGCAGCATTGCTTGAGGTACTTACAGGCAACAAAATTCTCCCCGATGTGTGATTTTTTATTAGTGACGCTAAACTTTTCTTATTCTATAGCATGTAACTCTGAAATGGGAAGAAAAGTTGCTCACCTAAGAATATGTATATAAATTTTCTAATATTTTAGGTAGCTGAAAGATTGGGCAAGCTACAAAAAAGGGGATGGAGACCTCGACGGACCATAGTCTTGTGCAATTGGGATGCAGAAGAATATGGCGTGGTTGGTTCCTCTAATCATCCACTTTCTTTCTCTTAGTGGCAATTCAGTTCTGAACTGTTGCATTCTTGTAGATAGGATCAACAGAATGGGTTGAAGAGAATAGGGAAATGTTAGCTTCAAGAGCAATTGCTTATCTGAATGCTGACTGCCCAGTCAGAGGCTCTGGTTTCCATGCCTCTACAACACCACAACTTGACGAGTTGCTGAAGGAAGTAACTAAAAAGGTTGCTAATGATGTCATTTTATCTCCGTAACAATTCTACTGCAACGAGAATTATAGCACTTGTAGGAAAATAAATATGATTCACTTGGATTAGTGGATTTATAAATTGTTATTGCTGTTATATAAATGAAATTTGAAATAAGTATACCTTGGAAGTGAAAAGGTATGAAAAGACAATTAAACTTTCATCCATTCTATCATTTATGATCCAAATATTGTGGACATGATAGTGCTAATTCTCTTTTTATAAACAAGTATTTGATAGGTTAAAGACCCAGACAATTTTTCTCAAACAGTCTATGATTCTTGGACGTCCCCCAATCATTCTCCTCAGGCAAGTCACTAAGTTTTGATTTGAAGCATCTACTGTTTACCAAATGCACAGATTTACAAGTTGCAATTGTTCCATATGCTGAGAGCTGTCCTCTTGAATTTGTCCCTCCAATTTTAATCTGATAACGTATTGTAATTGGTGCCTAGATAATCATGTTTTTGGTGCATTAGCACTCTGTTCAATCTCAGAAAAAAAATGTTTCATCTTGTGAAATGTAATTGCTGACTTTTCTGAAGATTGAGAGACTAGGTGGTGGTGCTACAGACTTTGCTGCTTTCATCCAACATGCCGGTGTTTCATCCTTAGATATGTATTTTGGAGAAGGTATAATTATCTTGTTAAGAACTTAATCCTTACATAATTATCATTCCATTATTTGCTTTAGCTTTTTCCAAAATTCTTGGAACCATTTTTGTATGCCTAATCCAAATATTTTCTAGCTAAGAAATACTGAATCATGAATTAAAAGCAACATTTTTGCCTTTCTGTTTATTTATTTTTCACGTGCATCCTTTTTTACAGGATACCCAGTTTACCATTCACTGTATGATGATTTTGTGTGGATGCATAACTTTGGAGATCCATTTTTTCATAGACACATAGCAGGTAACCGATGAAATTGTGTGTATCATGCATCTAAAGGTACATTGTGGTCGTTGAAATAACAGAAAGTATATACATATGAACTTCATGGCAACATTATTTTCTTCATTTAAAATGTCGTCTTTCTCATCGATCAAGCAAACCTTCTAGTAGTTTTCTTGTTATAATATCAAATTTTGCCTTTGAAACTCTCGTGATTCCTGTTTATTGATGTCCTTCTCAGTGTCAGCATGCTGCCCACATATCCTTTAAGTACTTAGCTACGCCCCAGGGCATACGGTGTTCGCATGATATTTCTGGTGTAATAGCCAGATGTCGAATCTCATATGAATTCATGACTTAAAATTCACCCCACCATACGCCTTCCGCTTGTGTACATGAATTTGCCTCTCTCCATATATGTGGAGCCGGCTCTATAGGGGCTGTTGAGTTGGCGGATCCATCCACTTAAAGTACTTAGCTACATCTTGTTTAAATTGGCTGTGGATCTCATTCAATTCCAATGTTATCTCTATTATGCAGTGGCAAGTATATGGGGTCTTGTCGCCTTGAGGCTCGCAGATGATGAGTTCTTGCCGTTTGACTACAGTTCCTATGCATCTGAGCTCCAGGTTCTTATTTCGCAACTGAAATTCCTAAAAGAAAGAATCGGCTACATCCTCGCCTTAGTATAAATTGTGACCTCATTGAAGACTTCCATGTTGAATTTGTCAGCGCAGCGCAGAGATAGTGAAAGACCAGGCGGTCAATACGCCTGTAAACTTTGCTCCTCTGTACAAATCCATTGAGAAACTCAAGAGGGCAGCTTCGACATTAGATAGCCAGAAAAAGGTATCTCCAAATCCTTCATGAAATTAGTAAGATAAATAATGCTTCCTATTGATGCTGAACTTTCTCACGTTTCAGGACTTAGAGTCAAAAGTTGGGTTATTAAAGTGGAGGAAAGACCCACTGAAAGTTCGAGATTTGAACGATAGATTGATGATGGCCGAACGAGCATTGACCGATCGGGAAGGGCTTTCTCAAAAGGAATGGTACAAGCACTTGGTATGTAGCTCAGAACCACCATGTTCATATTGCCAAATGCCAGCGTCTTCATTTTCTGCATCAGCTTCTGTTAATGCGAACAGATTTATGGACCTTCAGCACAGGATGACTACGGATCGACGATGTTCCCGGGCGTTTACGATGCCATTTGGAAGGCTAAGAGACTGAACAGTTCAGAAGCGTGGCGTTTTGCCCAGCATGAAGTGTGGAGGGTTGCGAGGGTGATCGCCCAAGCATCCTTGGTCCTCGGCGGGAAATTTACATGAGTTCATTGGTGGCAATACTTCACGCACTGAGCTTGCCATGTTTTGATTAGCTTACGGTGGCCTTCTCAGTATTTGGTATGTTTTCTTATGCAATTTAATGGTGCATTTGGTTATGGAATTATTAGGATTTTTGACATTTTTTAGTGTATATATATATATAATCTTGATACAGTGCGCAACGCACAGTCGCGACTGTGCGCGCGCTGTGCATCAAGCGATTTCTTTCCTTTTTTTTTATATTTTTTATTTAATTAAAAATTTAATATTTATTTATATATAAATCATAAAAATATTATTATACCTATAAACTTTTAAAATTAACTCGGTTTTTAATTTTTCTTGAGTAAAATCTTTAAAAAAAAAATCAAAACTTTTTACCCCTAGGGTTCAGATTCCCTAATTGGTTTATAGTATTAAGTTAAAAAAAAATGAAAAACAATCTAATTTTAAAGAAAAAACTAGCTTATTTTAAAGGTTTATGGGTATTCGAATGTATTTAGTATTTAATTAATTTTGTAATTAATTAAAAAAAAACGTAAGACATTTGCTTGATATGGTGCGCGCACAGTCGCGCATTGTACACGCGCGTATCATATCAAAACTCT
>JBBPFQ010682522.1:0-15189 GCA_037974815.1 Kaempferia elegans | reverse complement strand
AGAAGGCCCCTTCCGAACTGGCTCTGAAGAAAGTTGAACTACTTGCACTCGGCTAGAAACTGCAGGAGCTAGAGATCCAACACTTCTCTCAGTTGGTCGGTAAAGATGCGGATGTGTTGGCCAAACTACAAGCTAAGGATCTCAGCATGGAGGAGCAGACTCAAATTCTAGCAGCTCGGGAAGCCGAACTGGAGGCACAAACAACTTAACTGAATGAACATAAGGACCAATTGGCTGCTCTGAAAATCACCCTTGGGGAATACCAAGCAAAGGCCCCAAGGCTTGAATATTTCCGTGTCACTTATCTGCGCTCAACGGAGTTCAACACTCAGCTGAATGCTCGAACTCTTTCCTATCCTCCGGATGAGCGCCTTCCCACAGACGACGTCAAATATGATTTTGCCTGCGAACGCGGAGACGGATGCGGGGGAGTTAGTGGTCCATATGTCGCTGAAGAAGATTCGGAGAAGATCGATGTGGTGCTCTTCGAAGACCTTTTGAATCCTGCGCACCAACAAGCAGCTTGAAGAAAAACGTTAGTGACCAAGCTGGGGAACAGGGAGGGCGTCACGTTCTTTGGTCATCCGACGCTCAAGTTATGCAACGTTCGTAGTAGAATAACTTTTGCGAAGAAGTGCTGAAGAGTCGAAGAATAATAATTGCATACCTCCATGAGTTATGACGATCCCTATTTATACTTGTGCATTACTTGGCGCGGAGATCAAAGAGTTTCCTTAACCGGCGTAAACATTTATGACATGTTGTTGTCTTTTCTTAATTTCCTTTCCTTAATTAGGCGTACAATCCGTACGTGTCAGAATTGGAAGTTTCATCCGTACAAGGAATTGCATCGCGTATCTTCTGACAGCGAATATTCTGATATGATCGTTGCACTAAGCGACAAGGAGGATATGTGAGCTTAGAGCCGAACGACCACTCAGCTTGGTTTGTTAGGTTTGTTGTTTGGCCGACCTATTTATATGATCCGTTCGACATTTGCTCCTGCACTTGTCATTGAAAGGGTTAATCGTCCGACCGAACGATCTACTCGTTCGGATATTAAAGTTGTGATTTATAATGCTGCCAACTTTATTTGGCTTGTCCGCTCGGTGGGACCGACCGATTGAGTGGTCCGTTCGGTCGGTGAGTTGACTGCTTGATCTACCGCTCAGCTGGCGCTTGCCATGAGGTAGTCTGATTTGGATATCTTGTGGACCGTTTGAACGGAGGTTAACTTAACTTTATTTGACTTTCCTATCCACCGTGTGTTTTTGTGTGTGTGTATATATATAAGTTTCGATAATAAATATTTAAAATTATAATTAAAATAAATTTTAATTAAAATTTATTTTCATTGATAATTTTAAGTTTTTTTAGTCAAATTAAATTTGGTCAATAATATTTTTAAATTTTTAGATTTAATTAAATTTTTATAGATTAAATTTAAATTGGGTCATTTTTTAATTTTTTACTCGTTAAATTTAGATTTTACTGATAATTTTAATTTTTTTACTTTAAAGTTAGATTTGGTTGTTAATTTATTTTTATTTTTTATTAAAATTTGATTTGGAATTTTAAATTTTTATTAATAAAAATTTTATTTACTGCCAAAAATTAATTATAATTAATAAAATAAAAATATTTATTAATTATGGGGTTGATGATTGATTTTTTTAATATAAAAACGTCTAAAAGTAAAAATAATAAATATTTAATATTTTACTATTATTTATCTTTAATTTTTTTCCCTTAATTATCATTTTTGTATAGTTATTATTTTATCATTGTGCTTTTATTTCTCAACAACTTATTATGTACATTCTTTTATTCTCTCTTTATTAAATTAATTTATCATCGGTATTTATCAGCTAAATTTAATTGATAATTTATTGAAGTTAAAATTGATAAAAATACAACTTAATATATATTCATCGGGAAGGATCTATTATACATAGTGATTACATCGGTTATTCAAACATGTTATCTCTAGGTTACAAAATAATAATTTTATTATTACATTATGACTTTCTTTTATCGAAGTTAAAATTGTTCGATAAAAAAATTTAAAATAACAATTAAAATTTGTGCTAATAGTATTATTATAATTACTATTCATTGCCAAATTAGTTAATATTTTTAATTAAAAATATGTATTAGATAAATATATTATTATTATTATTATTATTAAATTATACTTTAAAATTTAACATTTTTTTTTTAAATTTGACTAATAAAATAGTAAATTTTGACATAAGATAAAATTATTGATACAGCCTAGTCAAGTACTTGCTTCCAATTCTAAGAATAATTTTTTTCTATGCATTAATTGTCTTTTAAAATTGTACCAATAAAATTAAATGTCTCTAATAATATTTTATTAAAACATCTATTTTTTTAAAAAAACTTTTAAAAAAATTATTTTTAAATTTATTATTTGTTGTTTTTTAAAAATTATTAATATTTAAAAGAAAATTCTACATAGGGCTTCAAGAATAGTTGAAACTGTAGTAAAATGTCTTTTTCATTTTTAAGATATCTAAAAATTAAGTTTTAATTTTGATAAATCAACGGAGGATTTTTTTTTTATGGCCTCCGATTTGTTTGTTCAATTACTCATAAGATAATGTGGCCGACCGAAGGACAATGTTGTTATATTCTCTAGTGTAGGGACGGTCCACGAATGGGCTAAAACGGTGGCGCCAGGTCCCACGGCTTAGGATTTAGGAATGAGAGGAATCCAGGCGAGTCGCCCACCACACATATTTCCTTAATTATTTACAATTATTAATTTTCTTTCTTTTTAATTATTACGTTTTCCTGTCGTTTCTGATCGAAAAGAGGCCCGTTAGTTCCGCACGTGCCGAGGAGGTTGGTGACGGTTTGGTTGGCGGGAAATAATTACTGGCGCGGGAGTCCAAAATGGCGGCGGCGAGGTTTTTGGCGGGAACTTCGTTGGGGTTCGGACAGTTGGCCGGAAGAGCCATTTGGCTTGGACGCCTCTTTTGGAAATAACGCGCGCATCGGATTCTCTTTCCCTGTATTAATTTTATGAATTGTGGAATCTCTATATCGTTGTTTTCTCCTAATTCAGTTTATATATATATATATTGAATATATTTAAAATATAATTTATACATATTTAAATATTCACTTCTAATATACTAAAAATAATAATATAAGGGCAAATTAATTTTTTCTCCACGTGAAAGGGTGACATCGGTTCCAAAATAATTTATATTTTTATTCTCCAAAATTATTTAAGGAGGAGGAGACTTACAAAGACGGTGGAAGGAGGAAGAGTAAAAGCATGAATTAAATAATATTTTCATCTAATTAGGTTAAGGATGGGAACGAAGACAATATTTAGTAATAAATAAAGAAGTTCACAATGAAAAAAAAATGCTTTGCCTTTATTTTGAAAGAGTATTTTTTATAGGTATCTACAATGTCCTACTAAGAAAAAAACATAAAAACATTTATCACAAACTACATTGCATAAAATATTTTACCTAAACAAAGTGAGTCCTATATAAAATCATATTTCATAAATAAATAACATTTGATTCCTAATCAAATAAAAAAAAACTAGATAGCAAGATAGTTAACCTTAAGAAAACCCAATATCAAATTTAAAAGAAAATAAATAACATTTGATCCTAAAATTTATTTTAATAATTAATTCTTAACGACATATCTAAACTATGCACTTTAAATAAAAACCAAACATATCTAATTCAATAGATGTCAACGAACACATCTCTTTAGTAAAAAAAAAATCAAATTATTCATACTGACATGATTAATTATTTTTTTCAAAGAATATATTTTAAATCTAAAATAAATTTCAATGGGGATTATTTAGATTTTTTTTCTTTTTTTTCTCAGACAGAGTATATAAGAAAGGAAAATCTCTTACTTATAAAAATTAATAATAAATCTATCACACTATAATCTAATTAAATTTATAATATACACTTCTCACTGTCTGTTTCCTGAGGAAAAATAAATGGTTTATAGTCGTTGAGTTTTTATTTGTGCTTCAGTAATAAGCGGATGGTTTCAAAATAAATACAAATCCAGTACCACAGAGCATCAAAATAAGTGCCCGCATATAAATGCCCGTGCGCGAGCTACGAGTGCAATCGAGTTTATTTTGACTCCGCGCGCCGCGCTGTCGATTTGTAAAACTTGCCAACACACGCGCTCCTTTCTCTCGTAAGAAACAGAGATAGAGAGAGAGAGAGTGAGAGGGGCACCGCTGCCTTTCTCTCCTTCTCTCTCACCACCTGTCAATTCGAATGAGAATCCAATGATCATGACGTCATCCCATATCATGCCATTCTCATTATATATTATTAAAAAGAAAAAGTGAGAAAAAAATTATTTATTTATCTGATGACGTCTTAAAATAATTTTAACATGCAGGTTATTTGGGTGAATTTACCGCGTAAAGGGTTGTGTTAGGATAAAATATTTTCATGATTTATATCGATTAAAATTAAAATAATTAATATATTAATATCAAGTTACTATGTATTGAAATAAAATTAAAAAATTATAAAAAAAAATAGTTGATAAAAAATCGTTTTGAATTAGATTTTTAAATTATATGTTTTGAATTAAAAAATCGTTTTAATTTTTTTTTTTTTTAAACATGATCCGAATCCAATAACACCCTAGCGACTATTGTGCGAAGGACGAATTAACAGAAGTACAGGGTGCACTTCGCTTTTTGTCACTTTTCTTCGTTCTCTCCTTTGCTCGCCCACTTTGGCTCCCTTCCCCTTCCTTTTTATTTTACCTTCCTCGTTTCCGCACTTCGTTTCTCCCCCTCCCCCACCGCCGCCTCGTGTGCTTCCGCCTGCATCTTTCTCTCCCGCCTCCTCGTACGCGATCGGATTAGGCGCAAGCGATGGGGAAGTATATGAGGAAGGCCAAAGTCTCAGGCGAGGTCGCCGTCATGGAGGTCACCCACCAGTCCACCCTCGGCGTTCGCACCCGCGCCAGGGCCCTCGCGGCCGCAGTGGCCAAGGACTCCTGCGATTACCTCGTGCTCCGGAGCCGCCGGCTCGAGAAGCCTCTCTCGCCGCTCCCGGCCTGCAAGGACTCCGCCAAGGCCGGCGCTGGCCCCTGTCTGAGAGCGAGTTCGGGATCGGCGGGGACGGGGAGGTGCTCGGCGGCTGAGGCGCCGCCGGATGCGGAAGCGTCGTTCGGGGAGAATGTTCTCGACGCTGAAGCGAGCCATAGGTGGGTTAGCTCGGTAAAATTAGGTATTCTTGTGCTTCTCCTCTGCTTCTTCTTCAAACCCTGTGGTTCTGTGTTACAGTTATGTGCTTTTACGTCGGCGCTTGGTTGATCATGTTGCATTATCGCTTATCTTTTATGTCCTGACAAGATTTTCTATTTTTTTTTAAAAAAAATATATATATCACGTATAGGAAGAGACTGACATTTCTACTTATTTTGCTCATTTTATAGCTTATATAAAAGTATGATAGTGATTCTCCTACCATGCTTTTCTCCAGAACTTTTTGTTTCCTTTTACTTTCCTTTGTTCTTTCTGTGTAGATTTTGTTCTCACTGGCCTTTGAGATTATTCATTATTCTACAATTATCACAAGAAATTTATCCTCATGTGCGAGCGGTCTTAACTTGTTCAGAAAAAAAAAATACTCACACACACCGTTTGTTGTTTCACGTTTGCTAAAAGAAAATCATCGTATGTGTTCATTGCACTTTTTTTTTTCTAGCTCCATTGTCTTTGATTGCGACTCGTTCCATATGATACTGTATGAATCTCTTGTGTTATTTCGCTTCTTCACTTCCATTTGTTGTTTACTGGAGAGCAGTAGTGTGTGTGGTACTGTTTGCGGACTATAACCATTTCGACGACTCCTCCGGTTTTATTACTGGTCCATGATGATGAATGGCCTTTTCCTCCTCTGCGTCGTTTGATTTTTGGTCCCGGGTGGGGTGGGCGACACTTGGTTTCTTTGGTCATTCATGCTTACAAGTAGAGCTTCAGCTGTTGGCATGGCTTGTATTCAATGCATTTGACATGTGCTGTAGTTAATGTTCTCTTTTGTTTGTACACTTCCGTATCAGCTATTTTTTTTTGTCACCTACCTTCGCAATCCTATTACGTTCCTTTCTTTTCTTCACTCATCTTCCTTCTTGCTCAAGAAGTGCAGATTCTTCCCGTTGTTCTCCAGCAGTTAATTTCCTTCTCCTAGTGATTCACGCCGTACGAGTTAGAATCTATGACAGACTCTCTGTTCCAAACTCGTGCCCCTCTCTACGTCTGCTGATTTTTCTGAAGTTGAAAATTTACCATCGATGCCCAGCTTCAAACAGTGCTGGGGCTGTTCGTGCAGTAGGTGCCGTGATCAGAAATTTTCTCATATCTCGTGTAAACAAGTTGTCTTTGTTAGGGTACCTTTACTAGGCTCTCTCCTGTAATTTAAAGGTTACCTTCCCACTTTTAAGTGTTACGTTTTGAAACTCGTACTAAATTCTTTGTTTCGTTCTTACTTGCAACATCACATGGTAGGAACATTTTTGGAGTTCATATTCTTTTGGTGGGAATAAAAAATAGAAAAACAAATACCATTCCTAGTTTTATATTCTTGTCTCCTAACAATTTGAAGTGTAATGGTTGGCTTTAGGTTTACACAATTTGGCTCTTGTGTTTCCGTAGATGAATGTTTCTGACAAGGCAGTTGTTTTCAGGCATGACAGGGAAACTACACCGTGCAGTCTAATTAGAAATCCAGAAGCAATCCAGACTCCATGTTCCACCAATAGACGTACCAATTCTGAAGGAGCTAACAGAAGAACTGAAACCTTTCATCAGAACATACCTACTGCTCAAGAGATGGAAGATTTTTTTTCCAGGGCAGAGCAACTCCAGTGCCAAATATTCGTCGAAAGGTACAACATTCGTGAGGCTCTTACCTTGTCCAGTTCAGGCTTGTTTTACAAAAACCATATGCTGTATTCTTGTTGTCATCTCCAGGTACAACTTCGATCCTGTTGATGATCACCCACTTCCTGGAAGGTACGAGTGGGTGAAAGTCGGCTTCTAATTCACAGATCGGAAGCTAGGCAACCATTTGTCCACATGTGTTTTTGTCTTTCTGATGATCGCTGCCCAGGGTTTTCACTGAGGGCAGCGTTGCAGTTACCATATGTCATGTTGTAAAAGGTCAAAGGTCCCAGGGATTAGTTAATTAGTTTAATGTCATGTAACGTATAGAGCAGATGAAGCACTCCTATAAAGTGTAGTTTAGCAAGTTTAAGTTCATTGCGACTTGTTCCAACTATATGTGAATTTCTCATAAATCACCCTGAACTCCAGCAAATATTACAATTACAAACTGCATAGAGGCAAACTCAAGTATATCATTTTTGGACCTGTTTCCATGTTGTCGTAGTGATGATATGATTCATCCTTCTACTTGCAATCACTTCACGGAATCGTAGAGGAGAAATCAAGTTAAAATAATTACAAAATGCCCAAAATATAATAATTCAAACTCCAATACTCACATATTCAGTATAAACGTATACGACAATAATTGCAGACTTGACAAAAGCATAGTACTGAAGAGCAGGATCACATCCAGTTAGAATTCCGAACTATCTGAAATTTGAACTCTCATTCCATTATAGATTAACACCAACACACCTAAAGCAATATGCATCTATGAAACATGGAAAGGTGATCTCAGTTTCATGCCTGCTTATTCCTTACTGATTACAACATCATACGACTGAGAATAGAAATGCATAAAGCACTGCTCTAAAGTGAAAATACGCCGTAAATATTTTCTGCAACATATTCGTAGTCCAGTAGAGTCAACTCAGATCAACTTTCACTGTTTCAACTTGGAAACCATATGCTCAGACTTCTGTTACAATGAAAGAGACAAACATCAGCTAGAATGAATAGATGAAAAGCAAACATTGAAATGAAGTTGTTCTCCACAAATTACAGTTTTTGAGCCTGTGATGAATGCATCTATATAAACTAAGCCTAGATTTAAGGACATTAACTTTGAAATTTGTGTGGCTCTTAGAAGTTAGAAATTAGATAACCAGTTAGAGACAATAGCATTCCTGGTATATTAAGACACAGAAAAAAAGATGCAACAAGCTATGCTTCCTCAAAGCGAGAGGATTAAATTCGTCTGCAGTATTCACAAACAAAGTAGACTAAAAAAAATGCAAATGCAAGCTTTGAAAACAAAGCAAGCAACTAACCTGCTCAGTATAAGGCAGATACTTGCCATCAAAAGTAACAACCACACGATCTTTTCCGTCAACACCCTTTACTTTGTCAACCGAACAGTAGAAATCTATAGCCGACATACTGAAATGTAAAACCAGCCATTTAAAATATCAGTTAGAAAAAGGAGAAAATAGCTTGAAGGAAGAGAATGAGAAGAGAGGTGAATGAGAACCATCATGAAGCCAATGCAGGAAGTTATAAGTAATTTTCTATTATAGTAAGATTTCACAAGTCTCAGTAGGTGTGAAGAGGCAATGACTTGCCTCAAAGTTAACATGCAATAGGCAAATTAGTGTACACAAATCTGCTAGAATCCTAGGAATGACTGAATCTTCCTCAGCATTTTCAGTTGATAATTATTTCTTTAACAGATATGGTAGGTCATTTGTGTTAGTTTTATAAGCATAGAATTCCAGGATAAGTTTGCTTAAAGAATTTGAGGCTTTCAGCAATAGGGCCACTTGTAGCAAGCTGGTTTTACTTGTTTGCTGAGTAATGAGATACATCAACTATGGAAAATGATAATACCAGTTAATTAATGGCTCGTGACCTCAGTAGTATACAATTATTGATCCTCTCACCCAGCCTGATAATAAGTTTTCTTTACGACCAGTTTTTTGAATTCAGCCCAATTACTTGGCAAACAATACAAACAACATTGTTAACCTTGGGCCTGATTTAATATTAGGAGATTTATTCAAGGTCAGTAGTCCCTCAAGTAGGAATACCCTAATTGTACACACAATCTACATAAGGCCATTCAAGGTCATTAGGAGATTCATTAAAGGTCATTTCAAGTCACAAAGGAAACAGTATCAACAATATAACACAAGATAGGCTTCAGATTCACTTACATGCCATCACCAAATTCTTCATTAATGATCTCTTTGATGCTTTCTCCAAAATGCATAACTGCTTCATTTAATCTAATAAATAAAAAAATAACGGGCAGTGTCAATAGACAATTCTAAATTGGCATAAATTAATATTGGAAAATGAAATGGCAATGAATAATGATAAAGACAACAAAGGTTCCATACAATTAGCATATCTAGAGACTAAAATTTCCTATTAAAAAACCTTTCCAATGTTATACCCTAAACCAGGAATTTTATAACCTTCAAAAATAAATGAAAGAATAACACAGAAATAGACTAACCAAATCCTATAAGACATTCCTTATACATGCAGTTCAGTGAAATTTCTCTGGAGAAATTAAATCATATGAAACCTCATATAATATAATCCAATACAAATTCTCTATACCAAAGAGTGTCTACTACACTGTCCAGAGTGTAAGGCAGGTCAGGTATGCAACATTTCACCTACTATTTGAATTGGATCCCTTTTATCAGGTACCCAATCCAATCTAAACCCCAACTAAAACTTTGCATATAACTATGGAACCTATCCGTTTAATCAGATGGATACCCACCTGCTACGTATTCCAAACCCACTATGAAATAAGTCAGTTAGGAAACAAACTTGAACTAATAAGTTCGTGCAGGACCTAAATATGTCTATGGTATCAAAATGTTATATATGTATACTAATGATTCAGTTTGTAAACCACATCGCTCACATAGAATCTCAATGAATAAGTATATAAATATTATAATAAATTTGAACCCATATAATGCATGCAACTATCTGAATAGTAAGACTCAAATGAACAATTTATATAGATGAGAGCTGAATCTAACATAAATAGGTCTTACATCACAATAGGCAGTTAATACCAGTCAAGATGTAAGAAAAAAACAAATATCTCAACTTCGAGCAAAGGCACAAGGTGATGGTCAGGAATTCCTTCACTCTCCTTTTTTTCTTCCAAGATGTACTCTTGCAAGAAGATAATGTACCGACTCCAAAAAAAAAAAAAAAACACCAGTAAAGCCTTCAAAATCACCAGTAAAGACTCATGCATTTTGATGCATAGTTACATAAATATTCTAATTTAGCACGTAAGAAAAGGGTTGAAACATATTGATGATGCAGTGGATCTTTGAACAACATGAAACCACCTAATTGCTACATAATAGTTGCCAACAGATGACGACTAAACATAGTGATTTTGAATCACCATTCCAACAATAGAGGGCAATGCTTTAAAAAGCAGCCTAGGTGATTGCCCAGGCAGTTTCAACAAGCCTCCATTCGCCTAGGTTGAAGGTGATTCATATTGAGCATACCATTTAAAAGGCCATGCAGTTTGCCTAGGTGATCCAAGAGGTTTGGTGGGAAAAGATTGATTTTTTTTTGTTTGGTTCACTTACTAAAGATAACCTTAATTTCTATCTACCTTCACCTGAACACTCATTGGTCTTCTTCCAAGCTCTTTATAGTGTGCTCGTCTTCCTTTATTCCGCACAATGCCAAACTTCTGCCTATGATTTTGGCTATCTTTGGGTTGCAATTCCCCCTCTTTATTCTTAGGTGTGTTTCTTAGTTCGCCTCTTTGTTTTCCTCAAAATATTTTTAGTTGATTTTCAAGTATATTTTCATGTGATGCAAAAGGTGATAACGCTCACTCTAGGTGCTCCTCCATAGCCCGTCCCAAGGCCTTGTGGAAGGGATGTACATCACAATACTGAGTTGCCTCCTAGGTGGAAGGAACTTATTCCCTAAGGAAATGAACCCCAAGGGATTCAAATCTTGCTCTAATGATGCAAATCTGCCACCGAGTATCAACTTAGCTACGTCCGTGGGGGGCTTCAATTATATTTTCATGGTTCTTCTCAACATGGCCTATTTTTTTATTTTATTTTATTCGACTAAATTAATCTTTTCATAGTTACTTGAGTTATTCCATCCATTGCATTTCTATAAATCCTTCAAGTTGTTCATTGTGACCTAGTTCTCCTTTTATGTTAAAGCTGAGGTGGCCATGAAAATCTTAACTAGTGTATTATAAATTTCTGGAATTTTGTTACTAAATAGGCCAAGTGCAGATTTTTTTAAATCAAAATTAGTTGACTTGTAGACTAATAGAATTAGGGATTTGGTTGACCATCTGCCCCCGCCTAGCACCAGCCAGCTGGCCGACTGTCTATGCCCTAGAACCATCCTTTAATATTGCTAGAGGGTTAGTAGGAGTGTTAAGTAATATGAGTTAGTGTTTTAGTTCAAAAGGTTGATGGTCCAAAATAGATCCCGTTTGAAAGAAAACTCCAAGTATTTCTAGGAGTGCCAAATAGAGCTTTGAAGTGCTTTTGAATTCAGAAAAATCTAAGAATCACATTGATTGCCAAAAACATGACATTTTGGAGAGAAACACTCGCTATAATAATTCTAGAAGTGTCCATTAGAGCTATCGAGAGTGTTTAATCTGAAGATAAATTAAGATGAGTTCAAAAGCCCACAACTCAAATGTAAATTTTTTATATTTTGGGTTTAGGGTGGCATAATTTTGGATATTCTTAATTGTGCGCATTTGGGAAATTTACCAAAGGAAATATAAGCTGGATGATGCACCATGAGATGAGATGTGAACTGATACCACCGATTTGGAGAAAAAAATGGATTTGGATTGAAAAACAGAGTGACGAAGATCTACCGATCTAAGACATCAGAAAGGCACTATTTACTTTCTAAGATAAGTATACTTCTCCCTGCAATAAAGGCCTTTTTTTAGCAGGAAAAAAAACCATTCGATGCTGATCGATGGAATAACATCAAGAGAAAAAGGAGTAAAATCAAGGTTCAAATAGAGGAGGAGCAATCAGCGAAATATACCGACCGATAGATGGCGGGCTCCTGGACAAGGTCAGGTCGAAAGGACCGGAAGGGCGGTTCCATCATCTCCCGGATGAGCTCATCCGAAAGCGCAGGGACGGCGGCACAGAGGGCGTCGACGGTTCCAGGCTTGAGTTGGGCCTGACGACGGAACAGCTGTGCAACATACACATTGGTGAGGCCCGTCTCCGCCGCTATCTCCGAGAAACTCTTCCCCGAGTGCCTCTTCGCCAACAGAAGCCTCTCCGCCACTGCCTTCCCCACCGCGGTCCCGTTGGCCTCCTCCATCTCTCCCTTCGTCGCCTGCGAATTTGTTAGGTTACTTGGAGATAGATTTTTCGGATTTTGTAGTTTTAATTGGACTCGGGAAGACGCCACGTGGCACAATGATTGTGAGTAAGTTTCCGCCGGCCGCCACTGAACGATGGAGCTCGACAAGTTGATTACAAAAACTTCAATTATTTGTGGCAGAAATAATTGTGAGGAAAATTTAGGATAACAATTTTTTATTTTCCTAATAATAACGTAATTTTAAAAATATTTTTTCCTTCGCCCTTCACAGTCCGATGGCTAAGAGATCCATGGGCCAGAACGGGCTTCAAAAAGACTGTACTAAACCGGGCCAATTATCGGCCTAACGACCCTCACAGCCCGTATAGCGAAAAGGACAAGCCCAAGTTGCCCCGCAAAACGTCGAACGAAACGAAGAGATTACCCGCGCGCGCGAATGCAAACGAAACTAAAAAGACTCCCGCGCGCTTCCTACAGGCAAATGCGGCAAGGGTTTCTGGGGATTCATCTCGCCTCTCGCGACGGCGTTAAATAGACTGGCGCCTTCCTCAAGCTCACCGATACCTATCTCGTCCTAAATCCCCACCATCAACGACAGGGAAGGAGCAAGGAACAGGGCGGGAAAGATGGAGGATTTGGGAGCTTTCAGGCGATTTGCAAACCCTTTACTTTTCAATCTCCAGAAGTTGGAGTTGGAGCTGACTTGCGCCATATGGTATTTCGTTTATCTTCTCGATTCAATCCCTTCTTTTGTGGCTCACAAGAAAGATCTAAGTTGATTTTACACGCTTGGTAGAGAAGGCTTCTTGATATATGATGGTTTCATTAAACTAGCAGCAGAAAGTTTTAAATTTTAGTAAAGTTCCTTGTTTTTCTCTGTTTCTCGGTTCATGTAAGAAGAGTTAATCTGCTATGCATCACTCAGCGTGTGCTTAAGCTTTCTGCAGGAGCAACTATCACTCTATAGATGTGTCATAAGAGTAGGGCATGCTGAATTTTTGATGTCGCATCTAACTTCAAATTCCTTAAATATTTATTTTTTTTCTGAACAAGATTTCCCTTTGATAACTTATGTTAGTGAACAGATTTTATGTCACATAATCTTCAGAACTTATCAAACTAGTGGATGTCTCAAATTTGTTTGATTCAAGCAGTTTGGGTATGTTTCATTGATATGTTCAAGTGTTCACACAATCTTAACCTCTAGTATGTGTATTGCCAAAAAAAGTTTCATGCTTGATTTATCATTACTCTATCTTTGCAACTTCTGATGTTATCTCTTGCCTAATAGAGTTCTTCTTGTTTTGCAATGACACAAAATTCCATCAGCAGCATGTTGAGGATAGATATTTTGAATTACTTCTTCAAAATTCAAAGAGAAGCTTTTAAATCTGCTTGTAGGCGTTGTTGAGTTTTATAGTGTTCTAATCTATCGCTTCCCAACTAACTTTGACAGCTTAAGATTGCTCAGAATGCCAATGTTGTTACCATGTAACCATATGTACTGCAGGTTTGTGCTTCTGGGCCATTATAACTGATTATACATGATTAGTTTTTGCATGTAACACAGTTTTTGTTTGGTCGTCTCCAGATCTTGTATTACTACTACCACAAGAAATACACAAGACTGTGCTGTGTGTAAAGCACCTTTTTCTGAACAAGGTATGTTCATATCAAATATAGATCCATTGATCCAGGCTTATTATTCTCATGTCTAAATAAATGGTGCAGACTTAAGGGCTGCAGGCCATATTGAAGCGATTGCACATATTTGCAAAAACATGACTTCTACAGTTAATGCTGTCGTGAATCAAGGTCCGCAAGTTGCTATTTCTGGTACCATCAGAGCTTCATTTCCGTATGTTAAATTTTATTAATTTACTACTTTGAATAAATAATAAATTTGCAACTTTGACTGATATGTAACTAGACACAAAGGCACATTCAGCAGATGTAAGACCAGATTCTGGCAACAATAACTTGGCGGAAAAAATTGAACGAGTTACAGATGTCATAAATAAGCAAATGTCATTTCATGTCAAGTCTACCGCAACATTGTTCGGATATATGAATCCATTAGAAAATAAGCTTGAGGGAAAACTACATGAACACAAGCTGAATGCAGGTGAGAAAATCAGCGAAGAAGCTGAGATCAATAAGTTCCTTGCATCAGGGGATACATTCAGTCCTCAATCTTCTGGCTGCCAAAAATATTCAGATAATGACAGCTATGATGGACGAAGTGAACCAGTAAGTTCCATCCGCAAAAGAGAATCCTCATTTCTAGTATTTTAGGATTTGTCTCAACTTCTTAGTTAACCTACAAGTTAATTGTTCCCAGACCACTGGACAATTGCCTATCACAGAGTCATTCAAGAGAGCTGCAGATAATGAAACCTGCCTGATGGGAAATGGCTTTTTGGTCGAGTCAAAAAAGCAAAGGTTAGACAAGGATAATGGTAAGTAGTACTATGTATAATTTGAATCTTTTTTAGTCAATTGTATGGATCTCACCACTTGTTATTTGCTTAATGCAGATCA
This sequence comes from Kaempferia elegans, assembly GCA_037974815.1. Taxonomy (NCBI): domain Eukaryota; kingdom Viridiplantae; phylum Streptophyta; class Magnoliopsida; order Zingiberales; family Zingiberaceae; genus Kaempferia; species Kaempferia elegans. The sequence goes on along the minus strand of JBBPFQ010682522.1, from coordinate 332 downwards.
CATGCACGAAAAACTTATAAATTGTGCATTTTGCCACACTTCAATAGCCACTGAGGTATATTAATTTTGAATCACTAATTGTCCTCAGTTGGCTCTACTTATAACATTCAGCAAACCTCTTATTAATTAATGGAAGTTTTTCAGGGATCTGGACCAATGTTACATTATCTTAATGGAGAACCAATGACAGACGAGCAAGCGTCACAACCCAATGTCTTGCATGTCCATCAAAAATGCATAGAATGGTAAAGTCACTGTTTTTGGGATGTTTTAATGCCATGCTCATCGTTGTCACTAGCACACAGTAGCTATTCCTTGCATTTTAAACTTTT
>JBBPFQ010682421.1:0-15196 GCA_037974815.1 Kaempferia elegans | reverse complement strand
ATAGCTTAGAAAAAGCAAAGAGAGACTGAGAGCGAAGTGAGACTAAGGGAGAAGAGAGAGAAGGAAGAAGAGGAGAGATGAAACTAAAGGTGTATTTTTACTATAGAGAGAGAGAGAGAGAGGGACAGATAGTTGGTGGCACTGTTTGATATTTTAAACTTTTCTCTCATATTAAATTATGCCCCTCTTTGATTTTTAATCAAAAGGGCACTTCCACAACACTAGCAATCCATGTACAATTACCCAACTACCCTCTAGTTTTCCACATTATTATCTCCTACCATCTAGTCCCATCAGCCAACTGTATTAACAAGACAAGTCCGCGTTGTAGCAACTACGTAGTTGCTACAACCTGAATATTGTTGAACTAGACAAGTCTGTGTTGTAGCAACTATAAAATTGTAGTTGTTACAACATTTAGTAGCTACGAATCCGTATCTGCTACCATATACATATTGAATATGACAAGTTTATGTTAGAGCATCTATAAAATCATAGCTGCTACAACATGAATGTTATTGAACATGTCAAATCCTGACACTATATTTAATGCATGTGGCAGGAGATAATTATACTGAGCACTGTATTTGAGGGCAATCTAGTCATTTTACATGGGGTTGGTGGGCTGGGGGTGTCCTTTTGATTAAAAATAAAAAAGGAGCACCCCGTTGATGATTCTGAAATAATTGAGCGCCATTTTGATTTTTGCCCTTTTCCTTTTCTAACAACTCTACAAGGAACTCTCGAGAGGAATATTGTTATTGTGCCAAAAGAAGAATATTTTTTGGTGGACTTAATTGTTTAAACCTGTAATGACTTGGTGATGTCCCCTTGGTGTATTTCTTTTTGACCATGCTATGTCCTGCAGAATGAGTTAGCACTAAATTCTGGTGACCTGGAGTTATTTGGGAACGATACACATCCTCAATTTGCTTTGATCAAGGTAAAATTTCATTTATATATACATAGATTAATTTATAGTTCTGCTCTGATTATTGATTGGACTTTCTTGCATTAGAAAGAGGTTAGTAAATCCAGAAACCGGGAACTTGTTGAGTTATTTGAATCTGGTTTCGGCATTCACCATGCTGGAATGCTTCGTTCTGATAGAGCTCTCACAGAACGTCTATTTTCTGATGGATTACTTAAAGTAAGTACAGCTCACAGTTATAGTCTTTGGTTAAAATTGAACTATGCATGCTAACTTTTTGTGCTTCAGGTCCTTGTGTGTACTGCAACTTTGGCATGGGGAGTGAATTTACCAGCACATACAGTTATCATCAAGGTTAGTGGCTATCAGATTATCATGTATTTGGAAATGAAAGCTTCCAAACAATCATAATATGGTTTGCCTTATGAAAATGGAACTGAACACTTGAGTAAAAATATAAATTGAACTGATCTACCATGCACAAGTCTATGTTTCTCTGCTTATACATACTGAAGAACTTGTCAAATAAATCTTTATACTTGGTTGTCCTTTTGCCTATTTGTTAAAGAAAAAGGAATAGCCGCACAGCAGGTTGGAGATCTATTCCAGATATAGGTGGATTTGCTTGTTACTGGGAAGAACTCAAAATTATTCTGTCAATCCTCATAAATTTTTTTCTTAAATTTTACCTTCAGTCTTTAGCTTTTCCTGATCATGTAACTCGAACTCAGGTACAAATAGTCAACATGGAAATGGATCTGATTCTCAAACATCTGATTGTTTTTCCCAATGCGCGGACATGAAGGCTTAGTAGAAAAGCATCCAAATTTAATATAGATTAGGGACATATGAAGAGAGGAATTAAAACAAGAGGGGCTTTTGGAATGACAATAAATCTTTTTTACAGCATTTGCAAGCTAAACCCATTTGCTCATCTCCTCCTCTCAATCTTAAAATTATAACTTCCTATTTTGGCATCTTATCTTCCTCTTCTCCACTACATCACATTTTCTTTATGTGTTGACCTCACTGCTTCTTACTTGTCAAGACAGAGTAGTGTTGGGCTGCTTCTTTGTTGCACAATAGAACGGTAAGTCTCATCCTCCAGTTCTTCCTCTTTTCTTCCCCTCTGTTTCTTCTTCTTCCTGTTTTTCTCTTCTAGCTCCTCAATCTCTGTTTTTTTTCCCTTGCTCTTCCTGTCCTTTTTCTCCTCCTCCTGCTCGTTCATTTCTCCCTGCTACATTGAGGTTGTTTTCCTCTTCTGCTTCATTTTTTCCACTGCACCATTTCTACTTGAGGAAATATATGAGTTTGGTTTGTCAGGCTCATTTGTCATACTCATTCATGTTGTATTGCCACATGTATGAGAAGGGAAAATGTCAAGTCTGAGTAATTTTTGATATTATTGTGTATAGTTCTTGTGGGCAAACATATTTCTCTTTAATGTTTGACCGAATTTTAGGTAGTTGTATCTAAACACAAAGTCATTTTACTGTTCTTTATATATATATATATTTATTTATTTTGTTAATGGATAAATTATTGGGCAAATTCCCAAGAAGACATTTATTTTTCATTACTACCTTGCCAAGGTCTTCTTTGCAAAAATGCCAAATAAGCCCTTTTCCAAATTTGAAAAATATCCGTCTTTCATTAGAAAATTCATTGGGAGGAAAGCTAGTTGAAATGACATTCAAAATGTTTACTGGAAAACATTCTTGATTCTAGTTTGGTATATTGGCCATTTAGATATAAATGCCAATATATAAAAAAAAGACAAACTAAGGCAATCTTAGTTACATCATAGAATGTATCTATACACTCAACTCTGTGTCTTTGTATATCCTTTTGGCACTAATTATGCTGCAAGTCTGTCAATGGAGCCGTTAGGGGAAGGTTTGATAGTAAACACTTATTTACAACCATTAAGAGTCTTATATTACAATCTAATTCATTATAGTCCATTTCACCTTTGATCAGATAGAACCTCTGACCTCTGAGATATGTTGGGGAACACTGGTAGAATCCAATATGCCAAAAAAAAAAAAAAATAGAATTCAATGGAGTTAGTGAGAAAGTTAAGGTGTTCCACTTATAAGTACCTTTCTTTATAACAATAGGAAGGATAAGGTCGACTATCAGATCTGAGACCTCAGAAAGTTCTGATAGGGAAAAATTTGGTGAAGCTACTGCAATTGGCTCAGAACTTGGACATTTGCTGCATTCCTTAGTGATTGAGACTTTGAGGAGGACAATGAAGTAGACGTGGAAGTGCCTCAGGAGAAAAAAATAGATTTGAAGGACATCCCATAAATCAAAACAAAGATTCCATCAAACTCAAGAGATAGCAATACTAGTCCTTCTTTAACTAGAATATTTGAAAGATGCTTGACAAATTTAGATAACACATATATCATTCCCCGAGGACAAGAAACAAATGAAAGTGTAAACCCAAATAGATGTTGTTTAAGGCTATATAGTTCAACATGTGGAAAGATAATAGAGAATGGATCTTACCATGAAGAATGAAAAAAAGCATGCAACTGATAAGTAAGAATCCCATTATCACAAAATTGCAGTGGATCCATCCTTTATTATATGTAGAAGGGTTATTGTAGTGGTTTCCAAATGCCTATTTTTCCTATCTGTAATGCCATTTTTTTGAGGTGTATATGAGCAAAATTATTGACAGTGACTGCTTTGATTATAATGGAAAGACTGAAAGGTAATGCAGAATTTGGCTTTTTCACTTCTCAGAATCTCAGCACATGAATAGGAGTTGAAAATCGTGTTTTACTTTTCATACAAAAGGTAAAGAAAATATAAAATTTCATACTGTTCTTTCACTAAAAAATATCATGAGCGAGTAGGCATGAGCAAAAGTAACAAATATTGCAAAACCCCATGAGGAATTTAGCTAGGACATCAAACATCAAAATGGACCAAATAAAAAGGTGTTGATGAATGGTTTGTAATTAATGAGGGCCAGAAGTGTTACTCAGTTGATAAGATTCACACTCAAGACTGTTTGGTCGATAGGATAGGAATCATCTTTTATTGATTCTGCAAGCAAAGATGCCACAAATACTGGTTGCCAATTGATAGAGTTAGGCTATCAACTATTTATCAACGTAGTGAGTTTTGCTCACAGATAGTAGGCTTATAGAAAATTTGATTATATAGAAAATTCAAGAACGTGGTAAAGATATAGGAATGACCCGACCAATACACTCATTTACAGATGAGATGGGAGTGATGCATCTGTTAGGGCAGAATGGGTACGATTAGATAGTGGTTAAGGCCAGAGAAAAGGGAAATGCTCCTAGTGTATCTAGTAATCCAAGTGTTTGACTAGTGATGGCATGTTGGCAGTGTGATGTGTGCCATATTAGCAGTAGGATTACTTCCATGAACTGTGGATGATGCAGACTGAGGTGATCCATTCTCAAGTTGCTTCCCATTGAAACAACAAAATCATATAAACGAAATATCAAATGAATAGAATGGGAATACATTGAAATAAATTCCAAACCAAGAATTAGTATGCTGTGGATCTCCGAGCAACTCTATGTACGAGTTGAAAAGTTGAAACTAGCTATAATATCATACGAGTGTCTGTCCTTGCAAAACTGGAGGTTAAGGGATTGAGACAGTAAGCACACATTGCTGAGTACTCAAAAAAGACTTGCATGTATTTAATCTTATTTAGGAGGTCAAAGCACTTAAGCATGTCATAATTTCATATTACAAACTTTAAATTGTTCTTTAAGTTTTTTAGCTTATAAATGAATAGATATAACTATATCTAGTAATTTACTACTTTTATTTTGGTTGTTTATCAATATTTAGAGTTACTACTATTATCCTAAATTATCATGATTTTTTATTATCGATTAAGATAATTATTAGTGATTATTATTTAATCAACATATATAAATGACATCAATGGTATAAATATCAACATGTATATATATCAACAATGATATAAGTATCATCATGTATAAATGCCACCAATGATATGAACTTAGTAAATCAACTAAAAAGTGAATAATTGGAGCCCGTGTCCTTAGAGTGTAATAACGTACTATTTCTTTTCACCATTTAACATCTTTATTATTTTAATTTTACTCTTTTTACCACAATTATTCTATTTTGAGTTCACATTTTATCAGTTAGTTGATCGACCAACCTAAATCAACGTCTTAACATAAAATAATTCATGTTTATTTAATTAAGAATCATCATAGGGTCCATAGATAAGAGCAATATAAAATGAAAGCACAAGTATCGAGCTGAAGAAAGAGGAAATACCATGGAGGTGGTGCTGGAATACTGACCTTGCTGATGGAAATAAAAACAGCAATAAGATGTGTCACTGTTGGCTGGAATTAAGGAAGAGAAGCTGCTGTTAGTGGCTGAAACCTGCCCTTACTGTTATTATTTCTGTTATTGGGTGGCAGGATTTGCTGAAGATAAGGAAGAAGGAAAAAGAACCTTCTTGCTGGTGCTGGAAAAGGCAGCAATTAAATTGCTGATGCTTTTGTGAAGAGAAGGACATGGGAAGCTGCTGTGCCTGTTGCTTGCTGGAAAAAGAGGAAGGAGAAGGGGCTACCGTGGATGGGAGAGCCTTTTAAACCTATTGAATCAGTTTAACCCATTTAAAATTTGGTTTAGGTATGATTTGGCCAAAGCAAAGGAAGTTTAAACCCACGTAATCTTAATCTCTGCGCGTACTGTTGGATTTTATCCAAACTTAATTCGGTTTCAACTCAACATCCAAATTCTGATTTTACAATTATGTTCATTTATTTTGTTGATTCAAAATTTTAATTTAATTTTTTTTTTATAAAATTCAATATTTAACATTGGTCTTCAACATGTGTTTTTAGAATTTGTTGGTGTTTTGAATTGGAATGACTACAGGGCACACAACTTTATGACCCTAAGGCTGGTGGATGGCGAGACTTGGGTATGCTTGATGTCATGCAGGTACTATTTACTGCAGTTTCACAGTAAAGAAATCCTTCAAGATATTTTGTTGATCTGAATTTTTTGATATCTTCCTTGCATCTTATGCTAGATCTTTGGTCGCGCTGGGAGACCGCAGTTTGACAAGAGCGGTGAAGGCATTATACTTACAACTCATGACAAACTGGCATATTATTTGAGGCTGCTTACTAGTCAACTACCTATAGAAAGTCAGGTGAATCCCTCATTTGCTCTAATTTGTTTTTTTGTTCTTTGCACACTTCTTTTGATTAGAACTATTCTGTTACCCTCACATTGTGAAATATGTTAATATTAAATAATGTATATACAAATACAAAATAAGTATATAAGAGTTTTAGTATGCAAAATAAGTTGTAATCATGATTTCCAGGCTTGTCATGAAATCATGATAAACCATGGAATAGTATGAATCCAATTTGCAAAGATACAGTGAAGCGAAATCTTAATCTTTTTATATATAATAAGTTACTAAAAATTCTAAAGATTTTTGAATAAAATCAATACAATAAGAAATAGAGAAGTGAAATCTTAGTTGTTTTATGTATCGTCAATTCATTAAAAATTCAAATTTTTGACTAGTAGAATCATTGCAATAAATTACCTCAGTTTCAAGGATTAGCAGCACAACTTCCGTGATTAGGACAAACACCTCTTGCGCAGATTTCCTAAAGTGTATTTCTGCTATCAACAAATTCAATCCAAAAATTTGAAAAACTAATTTTAGTCTCAATAAGATGGAAAAGACTGAAGTAGTCTTACCTTTGAACATGAATTGATCATTGAGAGGAATTTGTTATGCTTACCGATCCAAAAATCAAAACTCTGTGAGAAATCAAACTTTCTTCACTTTTCCTTATTAGCTATTGCCATGGGCTATCGATCTTGCTTTCTCAGCTTGGTTGAGCAAAATAAGTGAGATGGCATGAGAAAAAAATAAACCTACAAAACTCTAAAAAAGATTTGAGATAAGATGTTTCTGATGGATAAAAGAAAGTACTGGAAGGCAATCTGCATCATCAATTAGCATCAACATTGACTGTGGTGGGCACTGCCTTGAGGAGTGATGCCTTGTAGTCGGTGGGGATGCATTCTTGGCCCATTATTGTGGATGATCATGACTGCTGGCTATAAAAGAAGATTTCTGGATGTTGCAAATTGCAAGTGCAATATGTGACAATTTGTTAATGGATTCAGTGGGTTGCTGTTGTTTTGATGATGCAATTGGAAAAATACTCTGTTAGTTCTAAAAATAAAAATGAAACGAACTTGCTAATATGGTGAGCATTGCTATATAATCGAAATTCACCTTTTGAAATCATTCTATATGCTTAGCAGTATGTGAATTCTGCTTGTTGCTATTAATTAGCTAACAAATGCCAAGCATGGATGGAATTGCTCATTAGTTGAACTTCGTCAGCGACATATTGTTTGCTACATACTGGTTATATATTTTTAAAATTAGTGATTGAAACTAGGGATATCCCAATTTGCTCTTAGATATTTAATGGAATTAAAATATAGATGTCATAATATAATTAGCTATTAATTGAGTTCGTGGGGTATATTATTGTTTCTTCTGAACTATCTCATGTTATCAGTTTCTTGTTTTAGCTACCACATACTTATTGGTAGTGTGTGTTTTTAGCATGAGCTTTGTTGGTTCTCTTTTGCAGTTTATTAACTCAATGAAGGATAACTTGAATGCCGAAGTGGTGTTAGGGACTGTCACAAACATCAAAGAGGCTTGTGCTTGGCTTGGTTACACATATTTGTTTATAAGAATGAAGACTAACCCTCTGGTGTACGGAATACCATGGGATGAGGTATTAAATATATTGATCTTCATAGATTTCAAACTGTTTCTTGTATACCCTTTACAATGACTTCTTGTTTTCTAAATAATGCAAAGTTTTATTGGTTGTTTACTTTAGTGATTAATAGGAAAGGAGAGGAGGGGGAGAGAAAGGAATTAGAAAATCACATAAAAAACTGAAGTAATCAACAGTTATTTATAAAAATAAAGATTATAGAAAAGAAATAAGATAATAAACCTATTAGCAAAATATTCAAAACCAAGTAACAAGGTTAACTCTCGATCCTAGTTTTTGCAAAATGGGTCTCAAGAGAGAATTTTTAATGTTGCAACATCAGTTTCTCATGGTCCTTTTATTTTATCTTTGTTGATATAACACTTTCTTTTTTGTAGGTGATGTCTGATCCATCCTTAGTTTCCAAGCAAAGATCTCTTATAACCGATGCTGCACGTGCTCTGGACAAGGCAAAAATGATGCGTTTTGACGAGAAAAGTGGCAATTTCTACTGCACAGAGCTTGGCCGTATAGCCAGCCACTTTTATCTTCAGTACTCTAGTGTTGAAACTTACAATGAGATGCTTCGGCGGCACATGAATGACAGTGAAGTATGATAATTTCATGTCGGGATCTTTTTATTTCCCTGAATTTTTCTTCTTTCTAATTTATTACTTAGAACATTCACATTTCTTTGCAGGTGATTAACATGGTTGCTCATTCTTCTGAGTTTGAGAACATTGTTGTTAGAGATGAAGAGCAGGATGAGCTGGAAAATTTGTTTAAAATGTTATGTCCATTAGAAGTTAAAGGTGGACCAACAGACAAGCATGGAAAAATTGCAATCCTTATTCAGGTACCTACCTTTAGTGTGATTACTTGATTCTTTTACAAGTGAGCTGAAGCCTTCTTTTTAAGTCACAATGCTGGCATTCTGTAGGTGTACATTTCACGTGGTTCAATTGAGAGCTTCTCTCTTATTTCAGATGCTGCATATATTAGTGCTAGCTTGGCTCGTATTATGCGTGCTCTATTTGAGATTTGTTTGCGCAGAGGCTGGTGTGAAATGTCTGCTTTAATGTTGCAATATTGCAAGGCTGTTGATCTGCAAATTTGGCCTCATCAGCATCCTCTTAGACAGTTTGACCGAGACCTCTCAGCAGCAGTTAGTTTGATGATCTTTTTAAATATCTCATATAATATTAACTAAGTTGGAAGTGTCATGAATCCTGCTTTTTTAGGTTCTGAAAAAACTTGAAGAAAGAGACACAGATTTGGATCATCTATTTGAGATGGAAGAGAAAGATATAAGTGCTTTGATACGCTATGCTCCTGGAGGAAAGGTTTATTGTTAGTTAAATTTGTTAATGCTGATGCTCTTCATTTGATACCTAGTTTAGCATGCATTGCATTTCTTTTGCTGTTGTAGTTGGTCAAGCAGTATTTGAGCTACTTTCCAAATATTAACTTATCTGCTACAGTTAGCCCAATTACCAGAACCGTTTTAAAGGTAAAATTTATTTCTGTAACCTGTTCCACTGCCTACACTTGCTAGAAGTGTAACACTATCATCTTGTTGTTTCATATCTCCAGGTTGATCTTCTTATAACTCCAGAATTTAATTGGAAGGATCGGTTTCATGGTACTTCCCAACGCTGGTGGATTCTTGTTGAGGTGAATATATCAGTTATACAATTTACTCAAACTAGTGAACTTAAGAGGATATATAGCCGACCGTGGATAAAAGCTTGATTGTTGTTGTACTATTTTTTTCTTCAGTGTTAGTTGCTTTTGTCATGATTTTAGAGGATCGTTTTCATGTAGTGGAAGGACACAGCTAGATATATAACAATTTACAATTTAAAGATTTCATAAAAATGTCAAAGTACATAAAAAGTTAGGGTAAACCACCGCTCATCCATAACAGTGCATGAAAAACATACCATGCTGCACAAATTTTGAACTATTTTAACACTATTGAACAACGGCAAATATTATTTCAAACATCTAGAGAAAACATACCTTTTAATTAGGTATTATCAAGAAAACATAACATACAAATACTGGAGAAACTCGAAGAATGTCTACTTGTATGGAAACATAGGTGTTCTTGCTAACACTAATAAAGAAAGCAATATGGAAATGAGAATGGCAGAAATAAAATTGTGAAATAAGAAATCTAGTAGGTTGAGTAATCCTTTCAAGCCAACTATAATACCAACCTCCTCTATGAGCCAGTTTTATGCCTATTGATCTGTAGGGAAAATGGGATGAGCATTGAAAATGCTAGTAGGTTGTAGAAGTTAGGAAGATTCAAATAATACAGATAGAAGAAATTGTGCAAAATATGTCTTTTATGAGTACACATTATTATTCCATTAAATGTAGACATGCTATAGCTATATCAATTCAAACATTACTGCATCTAGACAGGTAGGATTTAGCTATACTCTTGCCACTGATCAGATAAGGAACATACTATTTTTCTGCTTAAAAACATGTATGACTACCAAAGAACTGTGTAGATTTAGTCATGTTACATCCAATATTCATACACCTGATTACTAGTCTGTCTCATCAAAATAAATACTTTTTTTGGAATATCAGAGTTTAATGTGTTGACCAGTATATTGATTGGCCAAACCTTCATGATACAACTAAATCTCCAATCTTGAACCCCTAACTTCCTTCACCTATATCATATGATCAAGTCAATCATCAATATTTTTATGTTATAATTTAACACAACAGGATCAACATTACAACAAGCACAACAATTTTAATATGTAAATTTCACCGTATGGTAAATCTACCAAAAATAGTACACATTGGATCTCATGTCTAACAACTAAATCATGCATGTGAAGATGTATCATGAGCAGAGAAATTATAATGGATTCCAAGTGGTAGAATGAATCAAGACAAGCAACAAAGGAACAACATAATATCATGTTATAATTATTAGAAGGGATTTTAAGTTGTTAACAACCCAGGTACCAACCCTTTTTCGAAGATTTAGTTATACCTTGACTCTACAAATTTCTTATAGTGGAAACTCTAACTGAACAAAGGCTCTTGTCACAGGCAACAATTAGGTGAAAGATCAACCTACCATTCATTATCTTAAACTGAATTCGAACATTGTCGAGGGTTTAATCAACCTTTTACTACCACACTAACTCTTAGCTCTCTTTAGAATTTAACCTTGTTGATATATCATGATTTTTTACTTCTTCAGCTCTTTCATTTAACACCATCTGCCTAATTATCTGTATGTTATTTGTAACTAACCCCTGCATACATCATAATAATAATCATTTCATGTTACAGAGTTAAACCAGCTGATAATCATACTCTCAGCTCACATGTAGTTCATGAATTACACTATGTTTCAACCTATAATACCCTTTATGGAAACTAGGGACAACTTAAGAACAGATTCAACTTATCTCCTCACGACTCGGCTCCAGTCTGCATGCAAGGCAACCTAACCCTTGGCAATTTCCAAATTACAATCTGACTGTTGCTTGGGAATAAAATTGTGTAGCACCCTACTTTATTCCATAAAATGTATCAGCACTATAAAGAATACATTCTAGAACACATGCATACATACTCTAGACAAGGTATTTTTATTAAATTCCTTGCCTCTCTAGAACACAGCACAATTCTAATACTTTTATATGCAAAACCATGCCTATTAAGTATATTTTTTTAAACAAAAATTATCTAAGAACACATTCCTATAAATAAAAAACTAAGCTCTTATTAATCAATAAACCATATGTTAAACACATTTTCAATACCCCTGTGAACCTTTCTATCAAAATACAACCAAGGAAACACTCCAATCAAACTAATGAGCCTCAGTAACACTTCAAGGTCTTGTCTCTCCCTGTAAGTTACAGGCCAAAGAAAATAATAGGTGAGCACAAATGTGCACAGTGAGGTTTACAATATATGCACATGGTAAAGAATAATTCAAATAGCTTAGCAAGATTGTGTTTTTTTTTTTCGGATTCTCATCATTAAAATGGACAGTATTCAACAAGAGAAATTTTAACATCCGTTTATCATATTTAAGATATAATATAAAGTCTGAAACCACACCTGGGTGCAGATAGGACGAAGCTCCACCTGGAGCATTTGGTTGAAGCTACAATAGATACTGAATCAATGGGCTGATGATCCACCTGCAAGTGAAGAGGATATATCCCTATCTGACATGCTTTGCGCTAACACTCAAGATTATGTTTGACTAGTAGTGTTAGCCTTCCAATTTTATTTCTTTTTAATAATTATCGCCATGATATAAACTTTTTTGTTGCTTCTTTAAGTTTTAGTCCAATTATACTCTGTTCCACCTGTTTCCAACTTTGGACAAATTAACAGGGACTAACCAAAGTCATCCATTATTTTGGTTTCACTAAAATTTACCAATGCATTATGAACCATTTTATAAATAGTTCATATTGTACTACAGAGATTGTCAATTGAGATTAAACTTAAGAGGATATAGCAATATAATAAAATATTATCTGTAATTTAGATTATTTATCAAGTACCAATCATGCACAGTGTCTTGTAAGGGAAGGCAAGCAAGAGACGCCAACCTTGAAGTAGAATTCTCAATTAACCTACACCATCATAAACATTTAACTACTTACTAGAGCCCTAACAGAACAAGAGGCAAAAACTAATCTAAAGAAACTTACCACAAGGAAAATGGGATACCAGATATGGATTGGCCTCTTCAATAATGGAAGAGAGCTTCTATCAAGCTGATGGAATCACATCCAAGGAGGGAAACCTCTGCCAAGGCTGCTGCTCAGGAGGAGAAGTACTGGATGCTTCTCCCTTACTATCCGATCCCATTTATCATAGTAGTTGAAAAGCCAGATGTTGCTGAGAAAAGATGAGAGCGCTCATGTGAGGAGCGAGGGAGAGAGATAAAGAGTAAGAGAAGATAACTAGAGGGATGTTTGGCGCTGGGGGATTCATGCTCCTATGAACTGATGAAATTAACCTTGTCCAACGTTGGTTGGACCCAAACTCAACCAATTTATACCCTACTCAGAACCAATGTATACCCTATTGGAGCTGTTCCTATAAGGACCAAATAACTCCCCTAATAAAACCAATTGATGTCCAAACCACCTGAAAATTGATTTGATTTAGCCCCTGATTTGCAAATATAATTTCATTTAACCCCACTTTTATATCAATGTCAGGTCTTTAACAGATCGATCATTAAATTCAGTTTTATCAGTGTTTCATGATTTTGAAGGAAATGAGTTGAAAAACCCTATCTTAGACGCACAGATATAACCAATTTAGCAGCAAATAGAACTGGACTGATTAATTCAAATCATTCCCAAACAACTATCCAAATCAGTTTCCCACAAATCCTGATTGATGAGGTCATTCTTTAGAAGATTTAAACAAGATAAAAATCTGAAAAAAAAAAAAGAAATAGTAGGTGAGCATATCCTCATGGAAGAGTGAAGATAAAACCTCTAATAGCATACACCACCACAACTTGTTATTCCCATTTGACACAGCCATAAACCACAATCCTTACACTGGTTCCAACACCATTTAAACCAAAACAAAGGATGGGCCAAAGCCAGCCACATTATATAGAAAAGGGAAGAAGAGAAGTGAACGAAGGAAATAGACAATGAAGAGAAAGATTGTTATCTCAACCCTCACCTAGACCTTCCACAAGATCAGGTTGAGCATCAAACGGAGTTGGACAAGTCTGTTCATAGAAAAATGACCCCCAATTGATATCCTTGTAAAGGGACCCTAGAAGAACATCTTAACCAGTTTGGCCCAGAGTGTTCATTCACAGGTGCGAACAAAACACATCCAAGCCTCTTAACATGCCTTCCATTTGGAGTTAATGGCTCAAGTTTTTTAAAGTTTATGATGTTAAACTAAACATTTTGCTTCCTTTGCTGTGGTCTTTCATAAAATGATAAACAATCTGATATGTGTCAAAAAGATTGTTGTATCTTTTTCTAATATCTCAAATCAGTTTACATGCCATGTATTTAAAGATATACAAAGAAACTAAAAAAGGAAATAGCTAATTACAATTAATTAACTTTCCTAAAATCTACAGATTACAATTAATTATCTTTCCTAAAAGCTACAGATTTGCACATCTTGAATATTCCTAAGATCATGCCAATATCTTGACTGATTGATTTTATTTTTAACACTTTCCAACACTCTCCCTCAAGCTGGTTTGAAGATATATCTTCCATAGTCAGCTTGCCAGTCAAATATTCAAATTGTTTTGATGACAATCCTTTAGTGAGTATATCTGCAACCTATTCGGTAGTTGGAATGTAGCGCATACAAATCAGAGCATTATCCAATTCTTCCTTGATGAAGTGTTTATCAATCTCAACATATTTCGTTCTGTCCAAAAAAACTAGATTGTGTGCAATGGAGATGGCTACATTATTGTCACTGTATACTTTCATAGGCAATGAATATGAGACTCCCAATTCTTCTAGTAATCTCTTGCCATATTGTTTCACAAACACCAAGTGCAAGAACTCAAACCTTAGCCTCAACACTACTTCTAGCCACCACATGTTGCTTCTTGCTATGCCATGTAACCAAATTACCCCCAACAAATGTACAATAGCCCAAAGTTGATCTTTATCAGTGACACTTCCAACCCAATCTGCATCGGTGTAAGCTTCGACTTGAAGATGTCTATGTTTTCTAAACAATAGACATTTTCCTAGAGTTCCCTTCAAATACCTTAAGATTCTGTAAACTGCATCAAAGTGTGTTGGACCTTGAGAGTGCATAAATTGTCTTACAATGCTAACTGCAAAAGCTATATCAGGGCGAGTATGCGAAAGGTAGATAAGCCTCCCAACTAGCCGTTGGTATTGATCTGTTCTACAAACTTCATCAGGTTTGGCTGGTTGGAGCTTAATATTAGACTGCATGGGTGTCTCAGCTGTCCTGCAACCTAGTAAACCTGTTTCTTTGAGAAGGTCTAGAACATATTTTCTTTGTGTAACAAATATACCCTCTTTGGATTGTGTGAAATCCATGCCAAGGAAGTCTTTCAATACTCCTAGTTCCTTGATCTCGAATTCATTGGCATGTACTTCTTTCAATCGTTTAAGTTCAACATAATCATTTCTAGTTAAGATTATGTCATCCACATAGACGATCAGGATGGTAATCTTCCCTCCTTTAGAGCATCTGAAAAACATTGTGTGATCCGCTTCACGTTGGCATTACCCTTGACTTTTAACAACCTTCCTAAATTGCTCAACCAAGCTCTTGGTGACTGTTTAAGTTCATAAAGAGATTTCTTTAAGCAACATACTTTATTTCTGCCATATTTTTCCTTGAATCCCAGTGGCAACTCCATGAACACTTCCTCTTCTAAGTCTCCATTTAAGAAGACATT
>JBBPFQ010682116.1:0-15200 GCA_037974815.1 Kaempferia elegans | reverse complement strand
TCTTTGCTTTGTATTTGAAATTTGGTCGCTATTAGTTCATAACTCTTCTTAGTTTTTGTTTTGAAGATTAGTTTCAATGCTAGATATAATTTAGCTCTGATAACTGCAGTGTTCTGCTCTTGACATTTCTGAATTTTGCAAGTTCTGATTCAAGTTTAGGATTAGGGTTAGTAATCTTGAATTTATTTGAATTCTAGTAGATAGCTATCGTTCAATTTAATTAGTTGCAAGCATTTGAATTTAGTTAGTTCATTTAGTTAACATCTTATTTAGTTTTAGGTTTCAAACTCTGTTAGTATAGTTTAGGACTTTTAATTGCATGTTTAGATCTAGCATTTGAACCTATTCACTATTATATTTAGTTTTCCAAGGTTTAATTAGATTGTAGTTAGTTGTTTTAGTTTCCCTTTGTGCACTTGCATGTTAATTAGTTATAGTTTTCAATTTGCATTAGTTTTGTCAACTTTAGTTAGATTAGGTCTAGGGTTTAAATTCTCTTAGAATCAATTCAGTTAGCTTGGTTAAGTTAGCTTCCGCATTTTATGTTGCTTTAGTGGGTAGAATTAATTTCTTGCTTTAGTTTTATTAGAGAAAACCCCAAAACTTCATTTTATATCATGAAAATACCAAAAATGACTTTTCAAAGTCTAATCCAAACAACCAATATTAGTTCCTTGCGAGAGATCGACCTGGGCCCCTATTCTACATATCATTTCTGTGTTTTAGTTGTGGGGTTTCAATATTTTATTAATTTGAGTAGCTTATCGTGACACATCAGTTTTAGGCTACATTATTAGTAACAATAAAACAAGATAAGATTTATTTAAATATAGATGATGATATAGTAGGAGATAGAGCTCAGGGTAGTAATAGAAGGCTTGGTTGTTGTTGTATTTATTTTAATAAGGAGATGTGTAAAGGTTGTTACACCCACCTTTATTTGTATTTGATTTCTCCTTACGAAGTTTCGAAGGAGATCTTTGGTGAATTTCCCAACAGATACGTTCCAAGAGATCATAGGTCTTAGTGTATGAGTCGTTTGGGCTCTGAACCAAGTAAAAACCCAAGTATATTTTCTATTTATGCTTTACTCTTTCCTTATTTTTATTCCACTGCATACTCATTTTTCCGATAAGTCTATAAAAGAAAAGAAAAATTTTTAAGTGACGAGATTCACCCCCTCACGTTCTCTATGGTCCTACAGTAACCATGTGGCAAATTTACAATATGAGGCAAGGGTCGAATCATAGCGAAGCCATGGAAAATGCCCTCCCACATGGAGACCTGCTCGGTACCTAATTTACCTACCTGTATCTAGCCTTGGAGCAGACGATACTAGGTCACTTGTGGTGAGCGATATCACCTTTTGTAGCACGAGAATTGAACCAAACAAACCGAAACATAATATCAAGAAATTATCAAAATATAAGAATCTGTGAAACCATTTCATAAAATTCCAGTACAACCAAATACAGATACTCACATTTGTGTTACTTAGCTCAAGATTGTAAAAGTCCATTGTCTTCTTCTTGAACAAGGGCCCTGCGTGCCATGTCCCAACATTAAGTTTCACAAATTTAGGACCAGAAAATCTGAAAACACAAACTTCATTAGGATTAGGGGGAATGTAGTAATGTCCATCGCGAGCCTTAGTAGGTTTTCTTCCATCCTCATTTCCAATTTCACTTTCCTTCAGTATAGATGGCTTAGCAACGCCTAGATACCACTCATCACCACCAATTGCGCCAAGACACTGTGTAACCCTTGCATGATGAGTGATGGAATCAAATTTAAGATGCTGATCTTCTAGTTTAAAGATGTATAACCTGTCAGCAACATTTAAGTTGTCATTTTTAGTCAATGAAAAAAAGAAAAGGGAGGAATAGTATGAGGATATTACTTCGAGTGGCTGGAAGTTTGCTGATGTGTGATACCAGTTATTTTAAGATAGACACAACAGTAGTATCAAGAAATAGAGCTTAAATTATGTAATTCTCCCAGTACCTCTAGTTGAGATCCAAAAACAGTAAAAAGCAACATAATCCTACCGGTAGTGCATAAATAGAGTCAGGTATAAAGGTAAGTGTGTTTTTGTACACATATTAAAGATTTGATTCAAAACTCAAAGACAACAATATGGTACTAAACATAACATTTACAGACAACAATTATTTTAATATTTAAGAAAAAGATAGTTTTATTCTTCAAAGACATGAATTAGCTTTATTCTCCATCTTCACAATATTTTTTTCTATACTATTATTACAAAATTAGCCGACCCCGCCTAGTGGGATAAAACTTAGTTGTTGTTGTACTATTATTACAAAATTACAAAGTTAATGTACCAACAGGCACTAGTTTGTAACCAATATTAACCATCACTGCCAAAATCTCTTTCGTTCTTTTTTTAATACCTTTTTGTGTGACGTTGTTAGGTTAACCAAATCACTGTTAACAGGCTTCAGGGGCATTAGTTTTTTTCCTCCTTTACACGATAATGCACTTCAGAGCCATCATGATCTCCAGGACCTTGTCATAAGTTTTCTTTTGATTTAGGTTAACACAAAATGATCACATGTCAAATATCCAGCTCAAGTGCATTGATGCACATTGAGGGTCTAGCCTGAGATTATACATAGCCAACTAAGTCCTTTAACACCAAATCACCTACTAAACACAATATATAGATGTTTTAAGTAGTCAGTCACATTTATGACAACAGTCACAACTTCGTCAATTGGGTAGGCATGATATTTCTTAAACCAAAGCCTCATTTTCGTGCTAGCAAATCAAATTCACTAATGTCAATCATCTTATGCTGGTTAGGAAACCACTCAATAAATGCATTTGAGACCTTAATATATTTAAATCATATCCCCTAAATGATTCATAGATCTAGATCTGCATTCATAAAGTTATACAAACCTTGCTTCTCCACGGGTTGGAGGTTTTAGTTCAGCCATACAAGGAGAGCAACAGACTCAAAATTGCCCCCTTTTCCGATTGAGAATTGTATTGTGGACAGTGGACTTGTCTGCCTCATTATATTAACCAAATCCTCCCTCAAAACAAGGTTGATAATTTGTGAACAAAAGCATCCAATGGATGAATTTACTGAATAGCTGCTAGAGTTATAGGTGCATGGATTACAACTCATATGATGTTAGCTATGACGGGCCATAGACATAGAAACAAAAACAACAATAATTAGATTTTTTATTTCCTCCCTGAATAGCAGAAATTGGACTGGATATGCAAGGTATAATATTATTAAAAGAACTAGCAACCTGTCCATCAATAAGTTTAGAGGACAAAAGACATCAGAGAAACCCTTATTTATGATGGTATGAGTCTATCACGGAACACAGCCTAGATTTTTCAAATTTATTTTCTCAATCTAATCCACTTATCTTCGTTTTCCTGTTTTGTATGCCAGATCCAAAAGAATGAACTTCTTTATCTGAAACTACAGTTATCAGTTGGTCACGTCAAACTGTCAGTCAAGCTTCCATAAAAAAAAATTCAAAAATTAGAAAATGAAAGAACTACGGAAACAACCAGAACGATCATCCAGCAGAAACTTTTAGCTCAAAGAGCTATATAAATCGGACGTACCTGGGAACGCCTCGATGGAGCTCCAACTGCGCGTCCTGAGGGCCGAATTCGTCGCTACCGAACGATCCGGAGATAACCTGGCCGAAGGGGGCGAAGTTCTCCGGAGTCACCTCGATGGGCTTCAGCGTGATAATCGAGGGCGAAGACGGCGATAAAGTAGAATGCATCTGGAAGTTCACAAATATCGAACAACATGAAATAAATCGAACCTCACAAGAGGAAAGCAATGAGACGACGATAAGACCTTCGATCTCTTGGAGCAGGAGCACAAGGTGGCGGAAGTGAGTGATGGGAGTGGAGGAGATGCCAAAAGCGAGCATTTATGCACAAAAATAAATTGTCCTCATGCGCGTGCTAAGGAACTTCTTGAGTTCATTTTTTTATTTAGCACGTGTCACCTCATGCTGATATTTTAATTTGCCACTAAGCTAATATTTTATTTTTAAAACATAAAATTTATACAATATCCGTTAGGGATTTAATTAATTCAATAAAAATAATAAAATACTAGTAACATTATAACATTGATTATATAATTTGATGAAGTAGAAGAAAAGAGCATTAGCAATGAAAAAACAAAAAGATTGATAGGTGATTTAAGAAAGTGTTAGGAAAAGAAATAAACCCATTTTTTATGTTTTCCTATTTTAGAATTTCTAAATCTCTATAAATTGAAATCATTGTCTTGAAGAAAAAAAAATCCAAACAAACACTTTTATAATTGACCATATTTATTTTTTTATAAAAAAAGATGAAAATGATTAAACCAAACAGGCTTTGATAGAAGTGCTTAACAAGGATATGATCATTTCAAATTTTTTTATGCTATAAATCTGTTTCTATTTGCCTATTTATTCAACTGAAAAGAGAGAACCATAATCTACAACAATTTTCCAAACCAAGTTGATATATGCAATTGATCAACACAACATTTTCATGATACAAACATAAATATTGACTTCAAAGATAATAATAATAATAACAATCTCATCTGTCTGCATGTATTCAGCAGCTCTCCTGGCTCAATTTTCTTCTCTTGTCTTCTGCACAAAATGAGATTTATAAGTTTTGATAGGACATTTAATAGCACTAACCGTAGGAAAAACTTCCAAGTTGCAAAATCAAATTAGAGGGAAAATGCTAATTCGTGTTTAAAATATGGAATTAATTCAAGGTGAGATTGTACTGACGGTTAACTCCCAACTATTTAGGAATGACGAAATTGAAGCAAGACTATCATTGATAATATTCTAATCAACTAAAAAATCATTTATGATGTTAACTAATACAATTATCTATTTTACCTCTTATATCTTCATTGATTCAACTTGATATTCATATCATTCTGATTTATTTTCTCGAATTGGAATGATACCTAACTACTCTAGGATAATGATAATTTTCTTACGGTATAACTTATATTATCTATTCTAACAATTGGAAAATAGTAACTATTGAATTGGATGCATAAGTTGGACTTTATCCTAGTCACTAGTTCAACTATGATAGAATATATTACACAGATGTAAATATTTATGTGTAAATGAACTTTACATATGAGAAAAATGGTGAAATTATGCAAGTAAAAAATTTCAAAATAATAAGTGTTAGCTCCCCAAAATAGTAGCAAATTCAATATCAGATTCTGTAACAAGCATGCTTTTCTAGCTTTGTTAGAGCCCTAATTTCCTGTTTCTATCAATCAAGTCTGAGTAAACGATTTAAATTTTGAAGCAGTAAAAGTCACAATCTTTCTAGCTTGTTAGAATCATAATTTCCTGTTTAACCCGGATCAAGTTTGAGTATATGATTTAAATTTTGAAGCAGGTAAAAGTC
The DNA here is from genome assembly GCA_037974815.1 of Kaempferia elegans. Classification (NCBI taxonomy): domain Eukaryota; kingdom Viridiplantae; phylum Streptophyta; class Magnoliopsida; order Zingiberales; family Zingiberaceae; genus Kaempferia; species Kaempferia elegans. Next base: position 9,749 of record JBBPFQ010682116.1, on the reverse strand, counting down.
AACATTTTTTTGTTTCCTACAAAAATTGTATCATTACTAAAATTATGACTTACAGTCTTAGGGTGATGAGATGGTTAGCAGCAAAACTCTTTCTTTGCTTTCAGAATTTTACTACCAGTTGGAAGAGTATAACCACATTTAGTCATTATCCTCCTCATCGCCAGAACCAACTTTCCCTTTAGTTCCATCAGCTTCATCATCAGTTTCAATACCTCTGGGTCTCTCCAGTGGCTCATCATCGTCATCAGATTCTGACAAGGCTCTTCTCTTTCGATTAATTGAAGAATTGATACCCTAAGAAACCCAAGAGTGAACACAAATTTGTTACGATAAAATCATTTGGGGAATGACAAAAATATTTACTCAGAGATTTTAATTGTAACTGGACGAATGGGCACTGGCATACATATCAAGACGATATTTCTATTACAGAGGGAAATTGATTTACCTGATCATCTTCGACATCAGAATCTTCAAGACCAGCAGCAGTAAGGTCATTATGTGCTTTGTCTGCTCCATCATCATCATAATAATTGAAGGTATTTGTGTCTTCCTCGTTATCATCATGTTCATACTCCATTTCAGCTTCCTCCTCAAATCTAGTTTTAGTCTTTTTCTCCTTCCTCTTTCTACCACCACCACCACCTCTTCTCCTCTTCCTATCGCCAGCTTCTTCATCTTCACCATGGGATCTCTCTCTCTCCCGTCGTTTAGCAGAAGTATTGGTGGAATTCAATTGCACCTGATTAAGATAGAAAACTGATGTTTACAAAATAGCAACACTTTATTAATTAAGGGACTTTGGTATTCTCAATAATTCATAAAGCAAAGATCCTCGAGGACAACTAGTAATCCTTACCAGCAAAAGAACCTTTGCTCGGATAGAAATAGAAAAATAAAAAGGCATTTGCAAGAACAAGAACATCGCTCTTGATAAATTAGTTTCTATGGATCGAAATATTGAATTCCATGGCTGGCATGACTGGATCAAAACACCAAAAGTGGAGGAAATATCTGAACAGAAAATTCATAAATACTTGTGAAGTTCAAATTTATACCTTAATGCGTTCAAAATCTACCTCCTGTTGCATGACTTGCTTAAGCTCGTCTTCTTGCTTTCTCTTCTCCATCTAGTTTATCAGATATCAAATATTCCAAAATCAGTGCTTAAGATAAAATTAAATCCAGAGATCAGAATTCATAATAAAAAATAATTTACCAGATATTTCCTCTGTTCTTCAGCCTTGCGTTGAGCTTCCTCTGCCAAAGAAATTTGCCGAGCAGCTTCCAGTCTTTGACAATTCTGTTGTTCTTCGGCTTCTGCTGCTTCACAATGAACCTTAGCAACTTCAAGCAAGTGTTTGCAGTATTCAACATGTGTTTCACGTTTCTTCTCATCAAATCCATAGACATGGTAGCTTGAAAATGCAGCTAAGTGACTAAATACACGGACTGCGTTCTTCAATTCACAGACAGTGGAGCGCACCTGATGGAGATTGACAACATATAAAGACCACTATTAGATCAAGCTATTCACTATACAATTGTTACAACTTTAAACACACTAAGCCCATTAGATAGACATATACGGCATCTGATATTCTTTCAGTAGTAAAGAAAACACCAACAAGAAGAAAAATAGTATGAAATAAATTTAGCACAAAACCAACCAATCAAACATAAACAATGAATTTACATTAAATAGAAAGTAAACCAAGTGTGCCAACACTAACCCTTGTATGTCCTAGTATTCCCAGAAGACTACTAACAAATTTAACATTCCCACAGAAAATGTAAATCCTGCTGCGAGATGCTATGAGATGTGAAGATTAGTGTTGAGGATCTATAGGCAAAGTCATTAAACCTAGAGAAAAAATAAGAGATATTTTGTATAGACCTCATCAGCAGTCCTTTTTGACTTTTGGAGTGTCGAAGCTGAAAATTTTTGCATTGCAACTCCTGCATCAAACCGGAGTGTGTAATTTGAGGGTGCCAAATGAATGGCTCTCAGGAGAGTTCTCTTGCATTCTTGCCATTGTTCAGCCTCATACTGAGTTCGTGCCAAGTAAAGAAGAACCTGGGTGTCGGTGTTGTAATAGAACTTTCGCAAACAGTTTTGATACTGAAAAAACATCTCGTCGAGCTATGTTAACAAACAAACAAAGTTAAAGAAAATTAGTAATATGTTACCATTTTTGCTGCCTGTGCAAAATGACCTTGAGCAAAGTAGACATGAGCCAAATTGACCCACACATCTGGCATTTGAACAAAAATGGTTCCAGAGGCTGCTTCTTGGACCTACAATCCAACAAAAAACTTCCCATTTTAACTCACTGCAATGTGAACTCAAAAATAAATTATAAATAAATAAAAAATCAATAACAGCGTTCAATTAACCTGTGTGAATATATCCTTTGCAACATCAAATTGACCTTTCTCAGCCAATACAATAGCAGAACCATTGGCTGCATACAAGTTGCTAGTGTGTTGCATCAAAACCTGTAAATGGAAATTTAGTGCACAAGGTGAATGAAGCATGCTCAGGGAACTAAAGAAAAGAATGTGCAATGTAAATTTGTTTAAGATGTTTTGAATATGGATTCAGAAATCAGTATTCGTATGGTCTTGAGATGCCTGTCAGCCATAGAAACAGTTCTTATTTCATGCTTGCCAGGATAATTGATTAGCACCCTCGGAGCAATAAAATAGCGAGTAAAATAGATAAAATATTTCAATATGCTCTTGATAGAAATTGAAATGAGGAAGAACCCAATCAAGTGGCAAAAGGCGAAACGTTCACCACCGGCGCCCCCGCCAGAGGAAGAACCCAATCAAGATCCTTTGGAAGGGTGAACTTAGATTTTACTACGTCTTATAGTCCCCAACCTAGAATAGCAATTTAATATGCAAATAATAAGCTCCAGCACAGGAACGCTTTCGCACTTTCCTCATTTTCTCTGGTTTCAGTCTCTGTAACCGGAACTGACAAACCAAACTTAAAGAAAATAATAATCAAAGAGACAAGTAAATAATAGTTTGGCTCACATTTGATAGCCTGAATATGACTTGAATGGTAAGAGAAAAGAAGATTGAGCATAGGACTGAGCTGATACAGAACTGAACAGATAAGTAGATTGCAAAGTGCAGCTACAAAGTGCAAAAGCTTCACATAACCAAAAACATGGAATAAGAAATTTTACTTTAGTGTATAACTCCTTGGCCTTTTCCAAGTGTTGTGCTTCTAACTTTGGACCTCTTTTCTCATTCCGAACAGCTGCAAAGTAGTTCCAATTTCCCTAGTAAAATTATCAAAAGGACAATTAAAAAAGTTCCTCAATGCATTAAACAAAAAATAACAATAACCATCTTGACAATCAAACTAATTCCTAAGAATACAAGACAAGCAATATGAGAATAATTATGCAAGTTATTTGAAACTATAGTCTAGTCAACGGTCAAAAGACAAGTAGCATACCAAGGCAAGAGTAGAATAAGAATCTTTTCCATCAGTTGCATCTTTAGCGGCTCGTAATGTTTCTTTTGCTTTTATCCAGTCATCAATCTTAAGTTCCAGGTCACCAAGCATACTTAGAGCATTGGAGCATCTGTCATCTACTCTAAGAGCATCATTTATCTAGTACAAACAAACAATCAGTCAAATGGTTTGACCATGTAAATATCAAATGAGCTAAATCGATAAGGTACCAATTCAATACTCAGTTGAATGTTATTTTGTGCTTTTGCCATGGCAGCCAGCCTCAAATATGCATCCACGTAATCTGGATACTGGAAGTAGAAAGAATAGGTAAATGATAAATGATAGGCCTAATTAGTTATAATCCAGATTCACATTAGCAGGAAATTCACATTTACACAGGCAAACTTAGTCTTTCAACAAAGATCCTCACTATGGTGTAAAGATAGGCCTGTTCAAGGATAGTCTACCAACTCATTGTGAAAAGACTGCTTGTCCACGAACAGGAGGAAAAAAATAGAGACAGTGAATTTAAGGATGGGTTAAGAAGCTACAAACCTTGAACAGAATTAGTCGGTAGAAATTGCTTGCTTTTTCGGTCCCATTTACTTGTTCGAGCAATCTGGCATAGTTGAAGAGTGTAGAAACTTTATCCCAAGGTAATTCAAAGGATAAACCATCTTCTTCAAGCTGTTGGAACAGATTAAAATCCCTGTAATTGAGGGATTGTGCACTAGAGACTGTGGTACCAGACAACAACGAAAGCCATATGCCATCACCCAATGCTTCCTTAAAAGTTTGTTCAGCCAACTGAGAGAAGAGCAAGAAAACATTACTGCTACTTTGTATTTAAGAGAAACCTGATCATGTAGGATTTATTTTGTGGACTAAGATGCATAAAAATATTTAATTAATTTTACAAACCTCAAATTCTCCCTTGTCAAAGTATAGAACTCCAATATTGTTCAACAATTCGATCTGTACATCTTGGCCTCCTTTTTTGAGAAGATTGCGAGCCTGTGATGTCATGAAAGTTTAAGATCAACAAATCTGTCTTCTGCTAAAGGTTAAGCCAGATTAAAATGGAGGATGAAGAAAGTAAGTTTTGTAATACCTATGGAAACAAAGTGAATATGCATGAAAACATACTGAAAAATCTACATGATTCTGCTAGTTGTTTGACTGACAAGAAGTTGAACAAGATAACTATTTATTATCACTAAAGTAATAGATGAAGGATGATTTAAGAATATGGTACAAGGTTGTCAAATGATGAGACATGCAAAAAGAGATAAAACAACCATACAAGCAACAATATGAAAAGAAACCAACCATTATGCTTATATGACATTCACCAAATCTTGAGATTTTGAGTACCACTGCAAAGAGTTTACTAACATGGAAGAGCAATTTAAAAGTCAATAAGAGGCAAACGTGAAGAAGCGTTAGCAGTTGCTTGGATAGACAGATATTGTCATGCAGGGTTGTAACCTTGCCCTGAGTTACAATCAAACATGGAATAGCAGGTATAATTCATTCAACTTGATCCAGTGTCAATTTATTACAGAGATCATTTGTAACACAAACTTCACTACTAAATCATTCAAACTCATTTCAAATGTTAGGCATGACTATGTAATATTCATTATCGCCAAACCTTAATAAACTAACTGAGATGTCTTTACATCTTTATTTTTTAAACCAAACTCTGATACACATAATGTAACTAATGAAGAAAACCAAATTCATGTATCTACTTGTGCTCCAGTATGGTGGAACATAGTATAATGATAAGATACTTCAGATCCAAATAATTATCAGATTTCCTTTGCAAATAACTCAAACTAAGCCTCTTACAAAATGGTATAACCATATGATACAGAAGAGAGATCACATTATTAGTTTAATGAAAGAAAGACATCTAGCAGGAAAAAAGTACCTAATAGCATACAATTGTTCAGCTAAAAGAATAATAGCAGTACACATGTAAATTGTTTCTCTGGCTTGATGAAATAGTGCTTATTTTCAATTTTAGTGAACCCATACCGTTTTGAGGGCATCCAATGCAGCACCAGTATCAGATGATATTAACAACTCCGCGAGTTCCATGAATGCCTGCTACAAGATTTAGTTATAAAAATTCACAATTATCAAATAATGAACTGCTAAACAGAACAAATAATTTCCATGGGCAGAAAAAGACAAACTAATTCCTTCCTAAAAATAAAAGTTAAACAATTGTTAACAACCTGATCAATACATAAAACAATAGTTGACACCATAGCATATGATTAACAAATAGCATAACTAAGACCTAAGACCTGATATATATGCATCAGTAAACTGATGAATGTTTAGCTGTGAAACAATCCTAGAATACAGTTGGTCCATGAAACAAAAAAAAAGGTGCTGAGTGATGGTATGATCAGTAGGTGAATACATGAAGAGCATGTGTTGTAGAAACACAGTGCATAAAGTTTAAAATGTAGAATATGTTACAGGATCATCGTTGCGAACATCAGTCTGTATCTCCTTGATCAACTACTTAATGTGCACCTTTTTCATACAAAACCATTCGGATTTGGTTTCCTACTAGTTCAATGTTTCAAAATTCATGTTTAACTCAAACAACATAAAAGCTATATCACTTACTAAGTCTTTGTTTGGGTTGCAAGGTTGCACACATAGCCCCACATTGAAAACACATGGGAAAGATTATGAGTTTATAAGAGAAAGATATCTCTATTAGTATGAGGCCTTTTGGGTATAACCTAAGAGCAAAACCATGAGGTCTTAAACCCAAAATGGATAATATCATACTATTGTGGAGATATTTAAATTTCTATTGGACCCAACGGTCTTGTCAACCTAAAGGAAATATGTGTGGGGATTTCAATATTATATGAGGAGAGAGAGGTTAAGAAATATGGATCCAAGGTATTTTAAATGTTATTAGAATCTACGTACTGTTGGAGGGTTATGTGGATTATGAATGAGAATGATATCTAGCTTCTGCAATCCTTCAGGCAATAAGTATTGCGGTTGTATTGAGATGCAACTGTTATGATCATTTAACTAGGTGGAAGTGATTACTCAATTTATAGAAAGATATATTAATAGCTTCTAGATTAGGTTTAACAAGCCTCAAAATAAAGAATTAAATAGTACAATAAATTTTATCAAAAATATGAATAGCATTTGGACATTAGTTTAATATGATTGATTGTCAAATCCATGGAAAACAAAAGGTGATTATAGTATCAAAAGTAAGGACAACGACTCCTAGATTATCACCATGCAGGGAATAGGCTAGGAAGCAGTAAGAAAATGAATTTACAAGCTATGTTCCTAAGCAGACCATTATCCTGTGTTGATGATACCGCAATGAATCATTAAAAAAAAGAGAGATAATTCACAAAATCATGTACCCCAGAGTCTTTCGGGTCAATTCTGGTAGCCTTACGAAATGTGTCTACAGCTTTGTCAATCTCGCCCAGTTGAGAATATATATGTCCAATAGCCTGTAAATAGAGGGAAAATCCAAATGAGGAAAGATAATGGTACAGACACAAATATGAACCCAGAGACAGTGTATGTACCAAGTTGATAATAAGGTGCATAGAGTTTGAATTTCAATCACCTTAAGACTTTCACAATTCTCAGGATAGACCTCCAAGACCTTTTCAAAGCTTGAAAGAGAACTTCTAAAATCCCCCAGCTTCAGTTGGACTTGACCAAGACCTGCTCCAATAAAGCAAGGAACGTAGCGGTACTCATAAAAGCCACATGGATAAAGGAAAATAGAAGACCATAGTTCTAATCAATAGAGATTTGAATATTCGTTAGAGGGAAAAGATCCATGTAGACAACCCTAATTAGTTATAAGTTATAACTAACATATCTTTATGACAAGGATGACGGTAACGATTATGATGATAAAGATGAATTAGATAAAATAAGTAGTTGACGTACCATAATATGGCAAAACAAATTCTTGTGGTTTATTGATTTCTTTAACGGATAACATGTAGAACCGCAAAGCTTTTTCATAGTCACCCTACATTGTCATTGTTTAAAAAAAAATGAATCGTAAAAAGAAAGTCACAGTGGAAGAGTGAGAAGTATAACCATGAATGGTTTGAACAGAATAATGAGCCAATAATTTTTCACAATGTGTAGAGCCGTTGCACCTTGCTATGGTATGATCTTGCCAGGTTGTAGAAAGAATGTGCCTTCATTAGCCCATGATTGCTAACAACCAGAGCTGTCTCAGTTAACTGCTCGACCAGAAAATGTTGACCGGTGAAAAAGAAATGATTGGCCAAGTAATTTAGGGCCACTGGGCAATAAGGATGAATTTCGAATGTTTTTTGCATCTTCTCCATTCCTCTTTGAATGCCACCAGCTAAAATTAGTTAAAGCAAAAAATATATGTTAGCCACATATTAATTCACCGTTGTATGGCTGACCGGTATATATGCAACAATCTCTAAGGTCTAATCAGCAGGAAAAAAAATCAAAACTTGAATAAGTATTCAGTGGAGTTACCGGACCTTCATTTGTTTGCAGATCCATTACTCCCAGAGCTACTAAAGCTTCAATATTTTCTGGATCCAACTGCATATTTCAAGAAAAGAAAATAGCACAAGTGAGTAAATGCAAGATGATGCTAAAATGCAAAAATTAATGATAACTTAACAACATACCTGTAAGACTCGTTGAAAAGCTTGCCGAGCTTTTTCAAACTGACCAAGTTTGTAACGGCAGAAACCAATACCAAGTCTTACAGAAGCTGGGCAATTAGGGTTGATTTGCAAGGCTCTCTGGCCAACATCAAACGATATTACCAGTAGATACCAAAGATTGAGAGTAGAAATTCATCATTAATTTAGTAAACAAACCTTATAATTGTCTAATGAACTTCTATACGAATCCATGGCCTTCTTGTAGTGCTCTTCTCTCTCAGCAATATTAAAATCAACACAAGCCTGAAAGATAAAATATAATACTAAAGCTTTTATGATACATATGGGTCATAAAAAGATCCAATATTTTCAAGATCATTATTACGTGTAAACAAAAACAAAATTCAATAGAAGATTCAGTGATATCAATTTTCAAAAGCGTGTTAACACCAATTTTTCAAAAGTTGTAGTTGCCCAATGCAATCAATCATTTTAATATTTAAGTGAGAAAGTATAATATGTGAAATATGTGTAAACACACACACACACACACACACTTCCATTATCAACTTAACACATGAATTTTTCTAAGAGTATGACCTAAGGCATTGGCATGGCTGGTATGCAACTATTTGATTTGTGAATCATTTTGGTCCTTTTACAAATAGTAAAATTCATATTAGATCAACAAAAAATCTATCTGACTAGAATTTGTAAGAATATCTTATTTAATATGATAATATAACTAATAAACTTTAATAAATCAATCTCTAAAGCAATTGAGCTAAAGAGAAAAATAAAAAATGTGCCATCAATTAGGACCACAGACCTTGAAGAAAGGAACTTGGTTCATGGAATCTGATGAGTTGGTAACGAAGTAGTTATCTTTGGTTGTACACTACAAGATTAACAAAATAATGGCAAACTGGAGGATCATAGTTCTTGATTTGTGAATGCTGCAGTTGAGCTTTTAGTGCTCTCTTTGCCACTTCAAAAGGATGAATCAACGTTTAAAGGATGACCTAATTCTGAATTTGGAATATGGATTCTGATATTAATCAAAAGAACAGCAGCATGCCACCTCACCCCACAAGTAATATGGAATTCAATTTTCTGGTATTTTAGTTATATTGAGGATGCAGGGTTGATGAGATGCTGGTCGAAGGCATGTTGCAGGAGTGAGGACATTCAGAGTCATTTACTGATGGTGTACAGAGGGTTGTTGAAGACAGATGAGGAAAACTGTCGATTGTCGAGCAACGTCTCACACTCAAGGAAGAAGCCAGTCAAGCAGTAGTTTCAAAGAAAGATGTCTAGAGTTGATGATGCTCTATGGTCAACATTTAAGTGTGATGATTGAAAATATAGAGCGAAGAAGAGAGGTAAATCATCTAATTATTCTCATGGAGAAGATGACAGGTATGACGAGGATGAGGGAGGATGGAGGAATAAGAGGTAGAGGGAGAGAAGAATTCATATAAGATATGGATGTAGGCAAAGAGAGGAAGGGATTGGGTGATTAAAGGTGAAGATCCCTACTTTTAAAGGGACTCGTGATCCGAAAGTGTATCTTGAGTGGGAGATAAATG
>JBBPFQ010682013.1:0-15209 GCA_037974815.1 Kaempferia elegans | reverse complement strand
AGTAATTTTGATTATGTGGATAAATATTATTTTGATATAATAATATATTACATATATTTTTAATAATTATAAACCTTTAAAAAAAAAGGTGTCTTTTTTGTTTTTGTTTATTTTAAAACATTTTTGTAGAATGTAGCAATGGAATGGTTCGTTGCTTGTTAACAATTACAAGGGCAAAATCGTTATTAAAATTACAGGTACTTGGGGGCGTGTAGTGAAATTCAAGCTTCCGCCTTTGATCCGATCTCTTCTTCTTCCTCCTCTCCTTCGACTGCGCTTCCTTCGATCTCAGCTCCCAAGATGATGCACATGACCTTCTACTGGGGCATCAAGGCCACGATCCTGTTCGATTCGTGGCGGACCGACTCCTGGACCTCCTACCTCCTCAGCCTCGTCGCCCTCTTCGCCGTCGCCGCCTTCTACCAGTACATGGAGGACCGCCGCCTCCGATTCAAGCTCCTCGCCACCAGATCCAAGCCCTCCCCGATCGCCTCCCCTCTCCTCGAACCCGCCCCCTTCTCCGTCGCTGTTCCCGTCGCCAGGGCCGCCACCGCCGTCCTCTTCGGCGTCAATTCCGCGATCGGGTACATGCTCATGCTCGCCGTCATGTCCTTCAACGCCGGCGTCTTCCTCTCCGTAGTCGTCGGCCTGGCCGCCGGGTACTTCCTCTTCCGAAGCGGCGGGGAGGAGGACATGGTCGTGGTGGAGAACCCCTGCGCCTGCGCTTGATCGGCTCAGAATCCTCCCCGTACGTTTCTCACCTCAAATTTCGGCCTTTTCTACCTTATTTTTCGGATCGTTTAATCTCGCTGTATGGCCCTTCTATGAACTGAAAGAAAAAGAATACGATATTTATGGTAAAACCTCATGTACATGGTTACTAATTGTATTATCCTTTTCTTGTTCAGTCTTTTTGATATGCTAGAAATCTTCATCCTGTTTGATGATGAACCTAAATTCTTCACTCCTAATCATTTCAAATCTGTGATTACTTCATAATGATTGTTTCAATTTATGTTTCTTTCTTGTTTATTATTGGATGATACCTAAGTATTGCCGGCTCTAAAATTGTCCCATTTAAGGAGAAGCTCACTTCATATTTTGCAAGGAACAAAGAAGTTAATAAGCTTTAGCATGCATAACTTCACATCTAAGAACAAGAAGAATATAAACTAATATGAATAATGTAAACAAAGTTCTTGGTCGCTTTCTGTTTTCCTCACTTATAAAAAAAAAACTTTTAAGATAGTAGCGTAACGAGTACTCTGATTAAGAAAGAGAGAAAGACGGAGAGAGAATCTTTTTTTTATCTGCCTATCCCACACGCAGTTTTGTCTGATCTTCCAAGTTTCAAGCAAGGAAATATACCATGCTGGAGAATTTTGCCATTATATATGCTTTTAAATAAAATAAAAGATTCATATAATTGATCTTAAATAGTCAATATAGAAATGATAAGCTTGAGAATGCCTGAAGATGTCAACAAAGAAGCTACTCTTCTTCTCTTCTCTGTCAGAAACTAGAGAGCTTGTTTTGAGCTCCCAGCTGGAACCAGAACCTTGTTCTGTTGCACCACTTTCCATTCCTTCAGTAGCTAAGTGAACAGATTGAGCCAGCATGACTTCTTTCATCACTAAATTAATGTTTCTCAATGTAATTGCTACATCAGAAACAATGGTAGTAAAAAATAATTACGCTCGTTCAGACGTCTTTATCCGTCATATGAATAAAGATAAATCAACTGGAGGTGAGAGGAGGCTAAATCAGATAAAATAAAAGGCACTAGCAAGTGGGTGCAGCTTTTGTTTTATATTTTTCTTCTACATAATAAACAAAGTTTAAAAAAAAAAAACACCATTACAGTAGGAACACAATATCAATATCAATTGACGGTAGAGTTTGCAGCTATTTGTTAATCAAAGATGAAAGAAAAAAAATATTAATATTAGAAATTCAGATGAGTGGAAAGTGATGCATCAACAATTTCTGTGATACCAAAACGTATGTTCTTTAGAACCAAAATCATTTTTATACTAAGGAAAAGGGCCAATTCTAATCTCAACGGGGATGAATAGTTTGAAGGTTGGCCTCTAAATATATATCAGAAGAAAGGACGAATAAGATAGGGAGAGTTGAGTATCTGATTTATTAAAAGACGACTAAAATAGGGGTGTTCAACTGAAAGCGAACTATTTCAACTTCTAAATTTGTTTAATTTGTTTATAGGTTTTCTCTATAAATGTTTTTTTAAAAAAAATTAAGCAAATGTTTAAAAATTACTTAGCTTGTTATGATAAGTTATAATTTAAATTAGAGAATTAAGGAAAAAGAAAGGGGTTAAATGGAATTTTCGATCTCGTGAGTTCCACGCGAAGATCGAGCGATCTCTTCTACACAGGCGGTCTCTCAACATACGACGCTGTTAGCATTCCTTCCTGATGGCGGCCTTTCGAAGATTCGCCCAGTCGACGACCCTCTTCGGGGCCGTACGCTCCACTCCTCAGGTTTCTTCCTCACTCGTCTCTCTCTCTCCTTGATTTGATCTCTGGCAGATTCTGTTCATGATCGATTCACTTATTCTATCAACGATCTCATTATCTTCTCTTTGATTCTAGAAGGGGACGTTGCCGTCGCCGACCAACCACATCGCTCGGCGCGGATACCACATCGATTTCAGCGCTCGCGAGAAAGCGGTGAGCAATTGCCGATCCGTTTACGCTTTCGATGATCTTTTTGTCGTCTCGATCTACGATTAAAGTTATGACAAGCGTCCCGATCCCCTTGTTTTGGCAAGCGTTCGTGGGGTTTCGTGGTGGGTTGTTGTGTTTTGATCTTGCCGACTGGCGTCGCAGATGGTCGGTAGGAAATATTAGTCACTCGGGAACGGTTCAAACTACTGTTGTTCGATATCGTTCTCTATCGATCAGCCCTCACTAGTTTTTATGGAACAAGCAAGTCTATGACTTGTTCATGGCAGCCGATAAATCGAACTCTCCAATTTGGCATTCTTTTACCTGATCTAGACCTAATTGACTGATTATAAAGGTTCATGAAAATGTTTTATCTGTTCAGATCTTGTGCCTTTATATCTATGGCCTTTTTCTTGTTTGGCAACCATTACCAAATGACATCATCGCCAATAGTTATAGAGGTGTTCATCACCAAAGGATCATCTTAGCATTTGATTAATGATGTAAAATTTCCAAAGCCGGTGTTCGATATCACTAGAACATTGTTTGAGATGTGGAATAAGATCCCGAGGCATGAAATTGCCATGACTTTGTAGGCCGTTAAGATATAATTGTTTGCCACCTTAGCTTCATACAAAATTATACAAAGTGATCTAATAAACAAAAGAATGGAGCATGCTTGCAATATTTTGTTTGGGAATGCTGAAGTGGTCATGTTATTTCAATTGTTTGCAGCCTAGTCTCCTGCAGGATAGTTTGGCCATGTCTCCTAACTTGTCAACAGCATCTAGTGAAAAGGATTTCCTTTTTTCCTTTGTTACAAAAGTATTGGGGTGAGACTCCTAAGGTGTCATCTTTAGAAACATTTATTTGACTATTTGAAAGTCTATTTCCAGAACATGGACAAATATGATGTAAAAGTATACTGATTGGATCAAGCACAATAGGTAACTTTATTCAGGGGGATGACCAATAAGAGTTTTTTAGTTAAGATTCCCAATGGTGCGAAAAAATAAATAAAGAAGTTGATGGCAGGAAACTTTGATGCATCAAAACGGTTCTATCCTCTTGTCATCATGTTTTTATCGTATACGCACTGAGTCACTTGATTTGATTTATTATGACTTTATAGAGCTATTGTCTGCAACTTTAAATTTGGTTACATCTGATATATAGAAGGAATGAAAAGGACGGCATGTATATGTATTAGGAGCCTGTAGCTCAGATGCAATCCTCTAGAGTGATGAGCCTGTCATATGCTTGGTCAGTAGCATCAATTCCTACCTCACATATATTTGCATGTACATTTTCAAAAAATGAGCACTTGCTTTTCTGGTTAAAAAATTCTAATGAAGGTTCTCATGGGTCAGGTGAGGATGCTCCTTCATCACCTCTCCAGCATATGTAAAACTTAAAGTCAATCGCTAGAGAATAAACCTTGTACCTCTTATGGCATTATAGAAGAGGAATCTGTGAGGACTAGATAATAGTGGCTCATAACTTGTCACAAATTGAGATCAATTCTAATTTAAAAATAAAATAATAAATAGTGCACACACAGTCTATATATGTAAACAGTTTAAACCATCTCCAATTTGTTTCACATCAGCAGACGACATAGATGACAGAAAGAAGAATATTTGTGCTTGACTAACATGAAAACAAACTAGCAAAACATTCAGTCGTCCTAGTAGAAACTTCAGAAGAAACCTTAACACACTGTTCATCCTTTTCTTTTTCTTCATTGATTGCTTGAAGTGTTTTCATTTATATTTCAACCTTGTGTGCTTCTCTCTGTTTACTTAATGTGATCAGTAACCTGGATATACAGCTCTTGGAAGAAGATACTGCATTAAAGAAGTTCAAATCATACAAAAATAACCTGAAGCGGGTGTCAAAGATTGGAGATGTTCTGACTATAGTTGCCGTTGCTGGTATATATATTTTTTCCCCATGAAACACATCCCTGTTCTTTAGACATCTAGGCTTTTTTATATCATGCAATACTGCCTCTTTAGTATGAAATTTTGTCTCAATCAATGATATTCTTCGACTTGATGATGCCTTAGTTCTTTTAACAAATTACTTAGTTTTTTGTTTTTTTTCTCCCTCCTAACTAAGAAATAGTCTTTGTTGCCTCAATTCAAATTGTCTGCTGCCCAGTTGTGTTTGCTAAATTTCTTTATGCCTTTGATTTCCAATATTCTCACTATATATGCCTATTCCTCAATGAATGCTCCCTATCACTCCGTTCCACAGAGTATGTTTATCTAAATCATCTCCTATAGGTCTATTATTAGTCAGGATTTGTTGTCGAAAGGTAAATTCTTTTCGATGTTGTGTTTACAGCAAGAAGATAAAATGACAATTTCCTTATGTAAATCGACTAGCCATCCTACAAGAGATGATTCTCTTATTACAGCACCTTACTGCAAGTTCCAATCTTTTGTTTCATTTTCCAGCTTGCGCCTACGAACTTTATGCCGTGGCAACTGTGAGAGAGGAACAAAGGCACTGATAGCTGATAGCTGCGGTGAGCTGTGAACACCAACAAGACAATTTGCATTCAAATGATCTTCATTTGATCTTTTTGCAGACATTTTGCTTGTGTTTTTGGCTATGGCTTTAGAATAAATTTGCTTCCTGCTATGAACTTTTACCGCTGTGACTGATAGCTTCATTTTCTCTGGGATGACAAAAGAATTATGAATGGGGATTGCATTATCTTAATTTGACCAGAGTTGGATATTTTAGTTTTTTTTCTTATTTATCTTCAGTGTCATATTTTGATTCCAATACTGGA
This sequence comes from Kaempferia elegans, assembly GCA_037974815.1. Lineage (NCBI taxonomy): Eukaryota > Viridiplantae > Streptophyta > Magnoliopsida > Zingiberales > Zingiberaceae > Kaempferia > Kaempferia elegans. The sequence continues at coordinate 9,716 of JBBPFQ010682013.1, read as the reverse complement.
TTCTAGATATCAATCTTTTTCTAAGAATTTTATTATTATTATTATTATTATAAATATATTTTGATAAAAATACAAAGTAAAATTAGAAAATTTTATGGTTCAAATAAAATTTAGTAGTATGCGAATTTTTGAATCCGACTGAGTAAATGTTTGCTTGGGCGTAAATATTCGTTGATATTTATTAAATGCTTAAAACGATACAAACTTGAAAACTCTGATCCATAAACGATAATTCTAAAGCTTTTAAGGGACATTTAAAAAGGCATTTAAATTTTGTAGCCATCACGAATGTGGAATTTTAACGTAGGGCACCATCATACAACAACAATGGGCTGCTGCGTCAAGAGTACTCGGTGGTCAAACCGGAAGAAGATCGCCCACCTCCACGACCAGTTGAACCAAGGCCCAAATATTTGGATTAACAAAATAAAACAAATAAAACAAAAAAAAAGGGGGTAACAAGAGTTAACAAACTTCTTTCACAAAGGAAACAAAAGGGTGGATTAGAGATGTAGATTTAGCTCAATTAAATGTGTACGAACATTACTGTTTTATTCTTCAGTGTCATGCAAAGAAGTGGCCTAGGCATAAGCTATGATCATAGCACTGAAAGAGTAATTTGCTCTCACAGTAATACACGAAATGAATCAAAGAAATTCGAGGAACTAATCTTACTCTTACCCGAGAATTGCGAACTTTTCAGCTTCCCTCGCTGGCAAGCACAAATAGAGCAGAATGTATCGAAGTAGCCTTACTATGCTTCGCGTTGGCAAATCAAATGAAAAAAAAAAACAAGATATCTTCAATTTCTATTCCATCTTTTGCGTAATAAATATTGAGATTCCTCATGAAGTGACAGATATGAAAGAGAAGATTTTAGGAAAAGGAAATATAGGAGAATAGAAGTGTCTAAGAGGTTGGATCCTCCTGCTCCTGGCAAATCAAGCTTCAGCTTTGCTGAAGGAATAAAGAGTACCCCTTCCAAGTGGGATGAGGCAGAGAGATGGTTGATCAGCAGCAATTGCCATCAATCTCCTGCACAAGTCACCAAATCATCAGATATCATAAAGATCCCCATTACTTATGATCATCTGTGACCAAATATTCATGTTTTCGAGAAAGAACTAGGGGCACCACAACTGAATGTTGGAACTTACATGATTCATGGTAATAGCTCCAGCAAACCAAAATGTCAGAACCCTATAGAACTAATTTCCCCCGTGAGGCAATTCAAAGGTCAAAAACTGCCAATTTCCAAGCTTGATTTCAGCAGTCATTTTGATCTAAACGTACTGCATTGGAGTTCAGAGAACGAGGAAATGTCAATGTGTTTTCAACACTTTGAAGTAAGTTGTGGAAGCAAAAGCGTTGTTGAATCAGGAGCTTTCGAAGATGAGGAAAGAACTAAGAGTCAAAGCGTTCATATAGGAAAATTGTTACTTAATTTGATGGACTGATGATAATATTTGTAAGCACAATATAGAAGAAGCAAAGGTTAAGCTTGGGTAAAGCTTGAGAATGCAAGGGCAGAAGATCAGGCTAGCGAGTTGGAGTATTGCAATTTGTGTGTGCTTGTTCTATAAACCTCAAACCTCCACCTTATATATTTATCAACAAATGAAGAAAATTTTTGTTGACAAAGGTCACATACTGGTTAACACCAAATTATCAGAATGCACTAATTAGCATTCACGCAATGTGATTTCCCTAAATATCAGATGACTTTTGTAGGATGTACCATGATTCAAACCTTGAACTGTTTCTGCAGGTGAAGATACAATGGATTAGATATGATTTAGAAGAGAAGATGATGAAGTAAATGACAGCGGACAATAGGAGAGCTGAGGCATGGAGAGCATTGGCAAAAATAGCACAATAAAAATTCATTGAGATCATCTAATCAAGCAGTAAAGAATAAACAACTTCATGATTCGAAGTTTGTAGAGCAACCTGTTGCTGTTTCAGCAGAACTAGTCATTTCAAAATAAGACAGAGCAGTTCCTCTTTCTCTCTTTCCTCCATGGATAGACTCTGCTACAAACTTTAATGATTTATCCAAAACTTTGGTAACCAAGGAAACATTCATCCAAGTCTTATTGGATTCACTATATTCATCCGACCATCATGCAGTTGTTAAGTGGAATAATTTTATCACCCTTTTCTTTTCTTTCTCCCCTTCTCCTCACCCATTTTTATTCAATGTCATGCAAAGATCTAAAGTCCTGCCAAGAATCAGGATTTGAGAGCACAACTACAGCAGGAGGGAGAAACGAGAAAGAGGGAGAAAATGTTTGTTCAATTCGGCAAGACCATTTCTAATCACAGTTTCAAGAATTGATAACCATATCTGTATCATCCAACACCACGTATATTTGACAAAACACATAGGTCATGATACATCAGTCAGTCTACCCATTTGGGAAATTGTGAAGGAGAAGCCACTCTTTTTTCTTGATAGCTTTGTTCAAGTAAATGCCACAAACTTAAAGGCAAAACTAAATAATCAGATGGTTGATGAGCCTAAACATGGGAAAGGTTATAAGTTTGACCCTCACCTCTTCTGAATATGTTCATTATATAGTCCCTATAAATGCACAATTTATTTCTATTCAATCTAGACTTTGGTTTACTTTGGATTTTGCAACCTTGAATGGAAAATTCACAACCTTTTGTCTTAGAAATATTGATAGATTAAGTTTATACCATTTTCTCATTCAATGAAACCCCATATGCTTGATAAATGGTTTGTGGGCCTGTGCACTGGACGGTTGTCAGGAATAAAAAAAAAATTATCCTAAAGGTACATACACTTGAAAGGTGGCTAATCAGCATACAACAGATTTCAAATATCCATTTCTTGACGCTTGCTAGTAAATTACCAGAGGTAAACAGGAACTGATTCCCTTCTTGCACATTCAAAATGCCACTCTGCACATATGAGTTGATTCCATAGATTACTAGTGGTGATAACTTTGAAGATGTCAATCTACATAGATCTAAGTTTTTGCCTAGTTCCATAAGACTCTTACAGAAAGATCATCTAATTTGTCAAACATAACCAAAAAACTTAATCTGGAAGGTTTATTTGATATAATTCCATTTGTTCAAGCACTAATGTGGTGCTGGTAGAAGTTTTAATGAGATTCAAATCAAGTAGCAGGATTTGCACAATCAACATAGTAAACAGTATGTTACCCTTCTCAGGAACCCAAATGAAACATCATACAACTTAAGTCAGAAGAATAAGCCTTGAATAAGATTGCACAAATTGTGCTGTCTTCTACTGAATGCTTTCCTGGACAGTAATATAAATATATTCAGGAACAAAACCATATAACAAAATTACATGTGTAAATTCAACAAAAAGGTTCGCAAAGACACAAGAAGCAACCAAAGATACTCATATTTTGCCGCCTTCTATTATGCAATAGTATAGATGATAAATTGCAACAGACAACAGGTAGTGAGGTTAAAGCACCTGTTTATTCCAGAATACAATCAAAGAACCTCAGAATTTCTGGGTTGATAAGCATATTGTGAGTAGAAAATTTTCACATGAAGGATATTCTTCCAAAAATGTTAATGTTATTTATCTTCTACTTGTAACACCACACACACAATTTATAGTGTGAAATGGCATGGAGAGATAAAGTGGCTACTGGAATCTATCTTGCAACCACAAGATCCTACTCAACCAAAACTCTAGAATTCAGCAGAGGTGACATAGAATTTGAAATGACACCAGTATTAGCCCATAACTCAATCTTAATCCAACATAAGTACCATCTATATATATTATGTATCATACCACATAATTCTGTGCTGAAATAGGTGATTGTGTGTGGTATAACGCTGTGCAGCAATAGATAATTGCCAGCGCACCACATAGTCTGTTGTCTGATAGAAACTCGCCAATGTACTGAGTAGGTGAAACTGTGAAAGATCCAGAGGATCATGACCTACATGTTCCAAAGGAGTAAAATCAAGCTTGAAAGATATCTGCAATGTACACAAGCAGCTCATATTATGCAGGCTTTTTCCATGGTAGCACATCCTATCCAAGCCATAATATTATCTCTACTCCAGAAAATTAATCTCCAAGAGTTCATATGTTGTTCTTCAATTTTACTGTGAAAGCCGAGCCATCCGTAAAGATTCTCTTAATTTCCTTGCATCCTTTTTAAATCCTGCAATGCGAAGACCAGCTATCACAGCTCGGTGAATAGAACTGAGCACATTATTACCCTCCTTTAAGCAATTCCGCAACAGTTTCGATGCTTTATGAAATCTTCTATGCCTGGATAGTCCATGAACAATTGATGTGTATGTGAAATCATCCTTATGTTCCATATTTTCGAATACTGTGAGTGCTAAATCAACTTCTCCATGCTTACATAGCCCATCAATCAAGCAATTATAAGCCACCAAATTTGAGTTGAATCCTCTCATCTTCATGTCGTCTAGCTGCTCTTTAGCAGCATCAAAATGCCTCAGCTTGCACAAACTATCTATCAATATAGAGTATGTATAATGATCACTTGCAATTCCAGCTTCTTCCATCTCATTGACCAACTGAAATGCATAATCTAGGTTACCTTCTTTGCACTGCAAATAAACTATAGTATTATAACATGCTGTGTCAGGGTTGATTCCATTTCTTAGCATCTTCTTTACACATAAACTAGCATCTTCAAGATTACCCCTTTTGACCAATGCACTTATTGCTGCACAATATGCAAACACATCTGTTGTATAGCCTTTCTCTATCATCCCATCAAATATCTGAAACCCCTGCTCAAATTTTCCATGTCTAAAGCAGCATTTCATGACTGTTGTGTAAGTAATCACATTTGGATCATAATCTGATTCACCCAACTCCTTAAGAATCTTCCTTGCTTCAGCTAACCTACCAGATTTGCATAGGCCATCAATAATTGTATTGTATGTAATCACTTCTGGAGTAAAACCATGCCTTTTCAAGTACCTAAAGAGCCTGAGGCCACTCACGGCTTTCCCAGACTTGCACAGACCATTAATCAAGGTATTGTATGTGGTCGATGAGGGAGAGATACTTTTTGATCTCATTTCTACATAAATCTTAAAGGCACCCTCTGTATGTCCGAATTTGAACAAGCAATGCATTAAGGTGTTGTAACTCCACACATCCGGCACGAGTCCAACCTGCAGCATTTCTTCAAACAGCTGCAGGGATCGTGATGGCGAGCCATGGCGACTAGCCCCAGCGATCAAAGAATTATAAGTGATGACATCAGGTTTGATTCCTGCTTCTCTCATCTTATAAAGGATCGAATACGCTTTATCAATGCCTTCCAGCCAGCAATACGTGTCGATCAGTGTGTTGTACGTGACAACATCAGGGAGGCAACCTAATCTAATACCATCAACGATGACAGCCTCAGCTTTTTCCAAGTTCCGAGCCTTACAAAGGGAAGCAACGCAGACATTCAACAAGCATGTCGAAAGTCCGCGGATCATTACCTCATAAGGGCAGTCGAAGCGGAATCGAAGTGCCACACCGATCCACAAAGATCCACAAAAATACCATAAAAATTAAGTGAAATTTAAGCAAGATCGAATTTTGAAGAGCAGGCCAGTGGCGCAAAATATCAGACAGATCGGCGTAAATTACATAGAGAGCTCACGTTCAAACAGAGAATCACCACCGAGAACAGATCGAACAAATCAGTTACGGAAATATCGATCCGAGAACGGTCGGCGACGTCGGAGGAATCCGCCGCAGTACTTTCGCACCGGGAGGTTGGGCGGCCGCTGAAGTGGGAAGACGAAGAAGCAAACAACGGAGTTCCTCTAGCCAAACTAAAGGGATTCTATTCAGGCTCTAATTGGATTCGGCCCAATAACATCAATAACCAGTCCAGTTCCCCATTACAATAATCATTAAGCATTTTTTTTTTTGTCACTATAAGATTCTTTTGTACCTATGTCTCCGCTAATTCGTCTCTAAATCAACATAAAAAGTAATTAACAGATGACTATTAATTATTAGTGTAAATGATCATGGTATAAAAAGGACATGCTCGAACACGTTGATGTTGCCCAATCTATTTAATCATTTTTTTTAATCTATGCGAGTGGCTAGAGGGGTAGATTTACTATAATTAATAAATATAATCCTCTTTTACTGTTATTATTCAATTAATTTTATTATTTATTCTAAAAGAACCATATTACCATGCAAGTGTTGTAATATTCAAACGGTCATACAATTTTACAATGGGGTGGGATGTGGCCGGATTTGCCATCTTCATCTCTACCTTTGAATTATATCTCTATCATTATTCCCAGTTTTGTTTAATCAGGGAATCTCCATCCCGATCTTGTAGGGATTAAATCTCCAATCTAACTTCTCATCCTCGAGAACAAATCTAAAAAGATAGTCATCGTCGCTTCTCATCTAACATTTATTGAACAAATCGAGAATCTTCATCCCCGTCCCCATTCTCGACCCCCATCCATGGGCGGATCTAGGCGAGGGCTAGAGGGGGCTGAAGCCCTCGCCAAGATCTGCCGGAGAAAGAGGCAACAGGCAAGGTCGCAAGGAGTCGGTCGTCGGAGAAGATGAACAGTAAAGCGTCTTCACCTTTTGCCCGCACTTCCGCAGCTCTTATTAATTGGCGAAGTGGGCCACGCGGGGCTCACTGAGTGGGCTTCGGCCTGACTTTGCACCCAAGCCCAATAATAAATAGGTCAACAATTTAATTAACTTCTTCAATCTCTCCCTCACCGCGTCCCGATTCTTCTTCTCCGACTCTCCGTCGCATACTCGCACGTCGCAGACTCGCAGCCGACTGCCGGACTGCGCCCCGTCTCTCCCTCTCCGTGGATCGCGAGACCGCGACTCCGGCCGTCCGGCGCCTTTGCTCTCCTTTTCCGTCGCAGAGCCGCCGCGCGCGTCGCCTTTGCTCTCCTTGACTCCTTCTCCATCGCAAAGCCGCCGGCGCTAACCGCTTTTGCTCTCCTCTCATCTGATCTCAGCCGAGTGCCGTCTACCAGTGCCACTGTGCCAAACTCCTCTCAGTTCTCTGCTGTCTGACATTCTCTGAGACTTCTCAGGACTCAAACCAGGTATTGAGTAAAGTCAATTGTTCTTCTCATTTCTCAAGTTCTTCTACTGTTATGATGCAACCCTGCTTTTGTTTAATTTCAATTTAAATTAGGAGTTTTAGGGTTTAAATTAATGTCAATGTGTGATTTAATTATATGATGTGTATGCCTTTATTTTTAATTATTTATTTATGTAGATTATGGAGAGGTTTTTTAAACCTAAACGTTTTCGTGAGGATTCTTCCAATGATCCTAATATTAGTGCTGCTGTGGAAAATCAATCTTATGTGGAATTAGATTTAAATGATATTGTTAGTGATCCAGGATTACGAAAACCAATTGAAGAGTTTGATATTTCTATTCGAGATCAAGTCCGAAGAGAGTACTTGACTAGAGGGCCTTGTCAACCAATTGGGCATATGTATCCGAAACGATCTTTTGGTAATCAAGAAAGGAGTTTCCAAGATAGTTGGTATAAAATATATACATGGCTAGAATATAGCATATCAAAAGATGCAGCGTTTTGCTTATGGTGTTATCTTTTTAAACCATCAAATAAAGGAGGTCGATATAAAGAGGATGCATTTGTGAAAACGGGATTCATTAATTGGAAAAATGCATTAGAAAGATTTAATTTGCATAATGGTGGTGTGGATAGCTGTCATAATCATGCTAGAGTACAGTTTGAATCATTTCAAGATCAAAGACATAGTGTTTCAAATATATTACGAGCACATGGACGAGATATAGAAGTTTCTTATCGCACCCGTTTAACAGCAATGTTAGATGTTACTCGATTTCTTTTGAAGCAGGGTCTGTCTTTCCGCGGACATGATGAGTCAAGTAGTTCTTTAAATAGAGGAAATTTTCTTGAATTGCTTCAATGGTACAGTCAACGAAATGAAGAAGTTTCCAAGGTTGTTAATCAAAATGCTCCTGGAAACAATCAAATGATTTCTCCAGCAATTCAAAAAGATCTTACACATGCTTGTGCCTCTGAGATCACACTTTCCATAATCAAAGATATTGGAAACAATGTTTTCTCCTTAATGGTTGATGAGTCTCGAGACATTTCAGTGAAGGAGCAAATGGGAGTTATTTTGAGATATGTGAACAAAAGAGGACAGGTGATTGAACGATTCCTTGCACTTGTACATGTATCTGACACTAGTTCTCGTTCTTTGAAGGATGCTATCGATGCTTTATTTGTGAAACATGGATTATCATTATCCAGACTGAGAGGTCAAGGATATGATGGAGCTTCAAATATGCGGGGTGAATTCAATGGATTAAAATCTCTCATTTTGCAAGAAAATCCATATGCAAGGTATATTCATTGTTTTTCTCATCAATTACAGTTAGTTATTGTTGCTGTTGCCAAGAGTAATCTCAATGCGAGTGATTTTTTTAACTATGTCTCTATGATTGTGAATACGACTGGAGCATCATGTAAAAGGAGAGATCAACTTAGGCAAATTGAACATGATAGGATTGTTGTAATGTTGGAGGGTGGAGAGATTACTACGGGCAGTGGCAAAAATCAAGAAACTAATCTGGTAAGACCAGGAGATACTCGTTGGGGATCACACTACTTGACATTGGCTCGTCTATTATCCATGTGGCCTTCAGTTATACAAGTGTTGGAGAATATTTGTGATGATTCTAGTTCTTTTGATAGTAGAGGGGTTGCCAAAAGTTTGATTCAGAAAATGGAGAGTTATGAGTTTGTTTTCATGTTGCACTTGATGAAGATGATATTGGGAATGACACATGAGTTGTCACTTGTCTTACAACAAAAAGATCAAAATATTGTTCAAGCCATAAGTTTGATTGAGAGTGTGAAAGATCAATTTCAAATATTTAGGGAAAAATGATGGTATACAATTATGGATAAAGTCAACACTTTTGTGAGTTGAATGATATCACAGTGTTGGATTTGGAAGACAATTGTTTGATTGGTGGTCGTAGTAGGCGTAGAAAGCAAATCATCACCAATTTACATTATTATCATGTGGAGATTTTTTATTAGGTATTATTTCTAAAAAATTATTTTTTTATTATTATATTCGTCAATAAGATTTTCTTTACTTATTAATTATTATTGTTGTAAATTACAATATTAGGTTGTTGATTTAGTTATACAAGAGATGAATACTCGTTTTTAATAAGTTGACACAGAATTGCTTAGTTGTATAGCATGTCTTCATCCAATAAATTCTTTTTTTGAATTCAATGTTCAGAAACTAGTTCGACGTTGCGATTTATATCCTGGGGACTTCTCAAAAAATGATTGTATAGTTATTGAGCAACAACTTCAGAATTTCATTCATAATATATGACAAGATTCAAATTTTTCTGCGATTACAGATTTGAGAAGTTTTGCTCAGAAAATTGTTGAAACTTTAAAACATCAAGCTTATCCATTGGTTTATCATCTGATTGAGATGACATTACTTTTACCAGTTGCGACTGCTTCTATTGAAATATTATTTTCTACGATGAAGGTGATAAAGACTGATTTACGTAACAGAATGGGAGATGAGTGGATGAATGACAGTCTAGTCATATACATCGAAAAGGATATCTTTTCAACAATTGAAAATGAGCAAATATTGTAGTGTTTTCAAAAG
>JBBPFQ010681909.1:0-15212 GCA_037974815.1 Kaempferia elegans | reverse complement strand
TACACAGTTCTACGAGCGGAAGCACCTGCAGGAGGTAGCGGACATGCGCGCCGCCGCCGCCGCGGCGGCGACATCGTTGGTGGAAGAAGAAGAAACTGGAATTACAGTAGTGCTCTCTACTTCGCCGGAATCCGAATCCGATTTCTCCATTGATAAAAATCCATTGCTCGTAACCCACCGCCGCCACCACCACCACCACAGTCACAACCACGGCCGCGAGGAGGGGCAAGAACTGCCACCGCACGTACGGCATGTGGTCGTATCGCAGGTTAACTTCCGATCAAAATTCTGCTTAATTTATTTCGTATCCGATGTGTTTAGATACTTGAGCTGGGGATCATCTCTCACTCTGTGATCATCGGGCTCTCCTTGGGCGTGTCGCAGAGCCCCTGCACCATAAGACCGCTGGTGGCGGCGCTCTCATTTCACCAGTTCTTCGAAGGCTTCGCATTGGGCGGCTGCATCTCTCAGGTCCGAGAAATCCCCCCATGCCTGCATTATTCGTCAAACTGTGTACCGGCTAACAATCGGATGAGTCGGAACAGGCGCAGTTTAGTCACTTGGCTTCAGCTCTGATGGCTTGCTTCTTCACCGTCACCACGCCGGCGGGAATTGCCGCCGGAGCAGCTGTGGCCTCGTCGTTTAACGCAGACAGTCCGCGAGCCTTGGCGGTGGAGGGGTTGCTGGATTCGGTGTCGGCGGGGATTCTGATATACATGGCCTTGGTGGATCTCATCGCCGCGGATTTCCTTGGCCGGCAGTTCAGCAGCAATGTCAGGCTTCAGGTCGCGTCCTTCGTCGCTCTCTTCATCGGAGCCGGAGCCATGTCGATCCTGGCAATATGGGCCTGATAGATGGTATCAATGTTCCACTGTGAATACCTACGATTCTCAAAATAAGCCCCCTTTGCACAACACGAGCAGGAGGACATTTTGCCAGCAGGTAAAGGCCATATAATCTATTGTACCTCCAACTCAAGCAAAACTCGTAGCAGTTCTTTTACAGTTTGAACCAAGCAGAGTGACATTGGTATATTTCATTTCCGTTGGATGCATCCGTAAGAGCCCAGAGAAAATAACTCGTCGAATCATCGACAATGATCCTGACCTGATGTGTATATACTATGTTGACTTCAAACTGGAAAACCTTGTAGGCTGGAGGAGCAGCGTTTCTTCGTCAGCCATGAATGAAGTTGCTACAGCATCATTCCCGCTCACATTAACAACATCATCGCCGAATAAATCTGATTGCTTCTCCAGTTTCCAATCCTGCGCAAATAGTTTATATATATAGGATGCCTATTTTTTTTTATGAATATTAGGCTTAAATGCTAGCTTAATAATATGGTTATTCCGAATGTAGGTAAGGCCTGTGCTTTAGCTCTTCTAAGTACTAACCTTTGTCATCCTCTCAGGGGTGCTATCTGTAGGAAGTTGATTCGATGCTCTGACATCCTTTACCTTCAAGTAGTTGTACAAGACAACGCCACAAAGGGCTGGATAAATAGAAAAATTAGGAAGAGGTAAAAAAAGAAATAACTGCATCCGTAAAAGATTTTGAGCAAGGAGACCAGAGCTTACCAATAGCATAGCCAATTATATTAAGACCCGTAATTGTAGATTCAGGAAAGATAATTGTGGAAAGTGCAATCAAAATCCAGTCTTTGAGAACCCCAGCAACTCTGATAGTCACTGCCCCAGTTCTACCAATGACCAGAAATATAGAGAAGTTCAAGGCCAATGCGCAGACAGCATTTGAGAAAAATATCCAGAAATTAAACTGGATTTGTGAAATCTCAATCCCCGTCTTCTCCAATACATACCAAGGTACAAAAAGAAACAAGAAACTGCAAATCAAAAATGCAGTTGTAATGATCATCAAAAGTGTTAATTTTTCAAAGACGAAAAACCAATATGAAACAAAATGAGATACTAGTTTAGTCTCATCACATTATCTGTTTCAGAATTTACCCAAAATACATATGTCATCAATATATATATTGGTGCTCACAGGTAGATATGCACCATGAGGTGTGTAAGCTAGCATTCTTGTGGGGGTAGATATATATATTAGCTTGTAAACCCTTACCCTACACACTCTGGGCGACCATCACAGGTCTGGGGGCCCCGATCCTCAAAAATGAATCGGGTCAAAGTGATTTCAGGGCAAGACCTATGAGGGTCGCGCATGAGTGTGCAGGATAAGGGTGTACAGGAGTATCATCTCTCTCTCTCTCTCTCTCTCTCTCTCTCTCTATCTCTCTCTCTCTCTCTCTCTCTCTCTCTATCTCTCTCTCTCTCTCTCTCTATATATATATATATATATATATATGCTCGTGTTCGCCTGCACACCCACGGTGGGTTTCCACCATAGGCGCATCTAGCATTTGGAGGCGCCTTCGATCATTGGAGGTGCCTTCAATCATTGGAGGTGCCTCCGCATATGAGAAGTGCCCACAGTAGCCGTCCATCTTGGGTGTGCAGGTTAACACCTGCATGTGTGTATATATATTAATTTAATTAGTTTTTATTACATTGACTGAAATATTGTTTGGTTGCCGTCTACACGAAATATCTTCTACTTTAATAATTCAATTCTTCTAACTATAGAATTTGTTGGTCACCCTTGAGAATGTCCACATCATTTCAATCTATTTTCTACCATCTGATCCTCATTACCCAATAAACATCTGCAAAGCATAAACCGTCCATGATTCCATGAGTTAGAAATCATTCTAGTCTAATGGCATTCTCACCATTGAAGCTGTGGTCACAAGAATTGAAGTTATGTTTCCTGCTTATTTTTATGAAATTACAGTTAACAGTGAAACTTTCAAAGTTAAAAAAGAAAAAACCTAATGATTAATCAATGAGTAAAGAAAAAACCTAATGATTAATCAATGAGTACATTAATGGGAATAACATACCTGCAGGGTGCTATGTAATATAGACTTGTAACAGGATTTAGAGTTAAGCCTTTTTTCTGGAGGAGAACCTGAGTTAAAACCAGCCTTAAAGCTTCTGCAAATATACCAGTGACCTGGTAAGCTGTTCCAACTACATTAAAGTAAATCTCTCCGTATGATGAGATTGCAACACCAATGCTGACCAGTACCATATTCAAGAAAACATCCAATCTTAATTTGTCAGTTCCACAAATAACAGCCATGATAAATGTGGCAACTGGCACTGCAAGAATTCAAATTCAAGACCAGTAATGGGCAGTATTTTAGTTGACAAAACATAATGGTGAAAGGGTAAGGTAACTCACTCAAGGCCTTTAACATCTGAATAAAGGCAACTGAAATGTGCAAATAAGCTGTGTTTCCAAACCTATAAAAGAAACAAAATTGCTTTCAAAATAAATTGCTAATTATTCTATGCCTACTTTTAATTGATTTTCATCTTTGGAAACTGACTATGATTTTCACAAGATTAACTTCTTTGATAGATTGCAATTAAAATTAATGCTGAATTTAAATTAGTAACAAGTTTGGTTAGTTTATCAATTTGATTCATTAAATATCCATAAGGTTTATATCCAAAAGATAGTCAAACAATATAACACCACGAATAATCAAAAGGAGAAAGAAAGCAGAAAATCATAATGATATATTTACTCGCCAATTATTTTATCCTCTATGAAAAAGAGTGATGTGGACTTAAAATATGCTATGCTACTTTTGTATTGCCGAAAAGATTAAATAAAGAATTCAGAGGAAAAATTGAGAAAGAAAATAGTCAAAATGATAGTCCAAAAAACCATTTTCCAAACAAGTGAAAAAGGTATATGACAAAAACAAGTCTGAACTTTTTCAACAAGAAACTCCAAGTCTTGATACACAAAAATAGCATATGCCTATTAAGACAGAAAATGGCAATTTGCAACAATATCCATTGATTTATCGGCATACAACTGAATTCACTTCATTTAGCATAAGAATATTCTACAATCAAACAAGACATTAGCTGTATTCAAAAGTTATTCCTAAGACTTATTAATGATTAATAATGAACCAAACAAAAATAAAACAAGACCCAAATAGTAATGTTATCTGAGCGGTAACAATCAAGGTATAAGATGATAAAATTATACTGTTTTACAAATAGTTGAATAAAGTTTGATTAGTCTGGAAAGTAAATCATTCTTGAAATAACAACAAAAATACTCACCACAGACTTGAAGCAAAGAACGCACTAATAGGAATGACGCAAGTTGCATATCTGCAGGATGAATAGTATATATTAAAGAAGGAACAATGCAGTAGATATGTGTGTTTCAAACTCTTACAATTGAAAAGTCATCTTAACTGGTGCCACAACCTGCCAATCAACAAATAAATCAAAGTGAATCTGACTGTCACCTGAATCATGCAAAATGAATTTCTGAATTCAAAATACAAGGCAATATGATCTCAATAGTAGAAAAATTGACATTTTTTTTGTGCAGAAACTGATCATGGTACTTCTGTCAAACAGAATTTTCATATCACAAGTTGCTAAAATTAATAAGAAATAAAGAAACAAGAATACAAGAAATATGCACATAGTCAAAGGCTGAGAGTTGTTATGACTCTGATTATAATGATGGCAGAAATATTACTAACTCATCAAGTCTTTCATCAACAGGACAACATGCATTGCAGTTGCTTCAGATTTCTTCATTGGCATGTTTTTCCTTACTCCTACCATTCCTTCTTTTGAATAGGAAAAGAAATATTGAATGAGCCAAGATTTGGATGTTTATTCATACATTATTAACCTCCAACATGTAAGATCAAAAATGCATTTGAAAATATGACTGGATGCAAAATCAAAGCGCTAATAGCAGCCTAGCCATCTCAGATTGAGGCAAGATCAGAATTTTTCATCGCAAGTGAAATCTTCAGATTTGTTACAATATTACAGTATCATACCATACTGAAAAATAATAATTAAAATAAATAATAAATGAATAAAAAATCAACAGCGTAGCACACTGAGAGTCAGTATGATGCCCAGCATAAATTAAATAAATTATCCCATGAAACTAGGCAAGTTGTCTAGTACGATCTGAAGTGTCATTCCATGCCAAGTTCCACTCTCCGGGAATCATACAATTTCAATATCGTGTCATGCCAAGACTCACCACGCTTTAAAATGTTTCAAAATCAACTCAAATGCATTTATATCCAATAATCCCTTACACTTAACTTATTTGCCTTCAAATAAAAACCATAACAATTATAAAGAAAATTAAATTAAAATTTTAGTATAACAAGTTACAGAAATATAACTGCCATCTTGGCTTATCATTATCTCTACCTAATACCAAAATATCATGCATCAAATGGGAGAATCAGTTCTTGTAGCATCCTATTGAAAGTAATCCCATAGTTTCCCATGATGAATATAATTATTGCTCCCAGCAATTCTTACTAGGTGAACCCAACCAACTGTATTTAGTCATTTCTCATATGCAAGAGGTTTTAGTGATTAGATCAATTATTTTGTTCCCTGATAAAGCATCATGTATCCCACAGTCAAAAGGGATCTTGCAGCTTCGAGAGCTAAAAAATACTAATAGTAGAGTGAGAGACATATTTTACTAGCCACTGGACCTGATTTTCTGTATTGTTTGGATGTTTAAACCATTAATTTTTCAAAACTAATTGCTTCAGATTACAAAAATTCAAATGTCTAAACTAACATGTAAAATTCAATGAAAACAGGGTAAAATTCATAAAAAGAAATATATAGAGCAAAGAAAAGCAGGATAGTGTATCACAATAATAACAAAATTAAATAGCAAAAAAATAAAATGTAACAAGTATGAAATTTTAGCAAGAATAGATGTAATAGGATGGGAACCAGTTAATCAAGAAAATCAATATCTAGATGTGCAATAAATAATAACATCTTTATACATACCTTGAAAACACGAACAAGGAAGAATGCTACTACACCAGAGAATCCCATATGAATCATAGTAAGTGTTATGGGGAAGGGAAACTTGAAATACTTGGGAGATAATACCCACTGAAAATATCAAAAAAAAAAGATTATATACATAAGAAAACCATTTCAAATTGGATATGGTTGACTGAGCCTACTTGTCACTATAATAATGCTTAACATTTCAAAACAATATAGCTTTTCAGCAACTAGAGACAAAGTTCCTACCTTCACAATAAATTTAAACTGTGCAAAAGGAATGCTTGGAAGTTGTATTATCTAAAAACTTGATATCTAATGTTTCAGGATTTGTTTGGTATTAAAGGATTCATATTCCCATGGCCATCATTACCCCAAGAAAATAAAACAATCATGCATATGACTTGTTGAGAGAATATCAGACAATCAATTATTATGGTTGGCCTGTGATGGGATTATTGGGTTTTTACTTAACAAATTTACAAGAGAATGCTAAGTGAAATAGATAACAATGGAGAACAAATTGGAAAAACAGAAAGAACTCAGAAAACATTCATGATCAAAACTAAGAAGGGCAATAATGTAATGGCGTGCTATTAAGAAACTGAACATCTTAGTGGAGGTTGTGTTCTCGCCTAAAATTCCATTTAATGAAAAATAAAAAAAAATCTCATGGAAAGATATCAAACATGGATTTTAAAGGATATATCAGTTTCCGTGCATTTGAAATTGAAATGCAAGACCCAAATTTTGCCCTAAAGATAAAATGTAATGTGAAACCTGAATATATATAGTGGAATTAAGTACTTGAGAGATATATAAAGTTCGTACATAAGAACCCTCTTCATGCTTCAAGGTGCTAGGTAAGGTTACTTGGTGATAAGAATCGTCTTTAGTGTATAAATTAATTGCCGGGTGAAAATATCTGATGTCTGACATAAAATGACATAAGAAACATTAATTTATGAAAGAGTCCAAGCACAAAATGTGCATGTGATTTGTGATAATATACCAAAATACTACCATATTTTCGTCCAGTTGTTTAGCTACATAGCTGTAAATCCATCACTGATAGGCTAAGAAGAAAATATATATTTGCATAAAGTCCATAGAAAACTTCTAAAACACATAAATTATATAATAAAATACTCTTTTATAAGGAAATTGTATATGTGCATAAATTCCATAAAAATCCTTCTATAACACATAGCTAAGAACATAAATTACTTCAAGTTCATTAATTTTCACAAAAAAAAAAATAAGAGTTAAGGTAACTCGTGAGACAAACAATTTACCTTGTTATACAGGATAACTCCAGAAGAGAGGCATATGTAAATAAGAAGATAAAGGTATGTCAACAATAGTTGTTTGCTGATCAACATGCTCGCCTACTCTTTTATAAGTTTAGTTTCCGGGTTCAGATAGGCTTAATTAGTTGGTAACTTGGATGGAGGAGCTATGCGCATTGATATGTTTACTGATTTAGCAAGCCAGACTTTATTGAAAACCTTTTATACGCATGAATATTAGGCTAACTATTCCAGGCAACAAGTATTACTCGAGAAATACAGAACACCTGAAAATGATCAGAGGTAGTAAGCCCACAGAGAACAAAACAGCACACTGAATAAATCAAACAACAAAGCATGAGGAATCACATTTATTGGCGAGAATAAGAAACTTTTGATCTAGGCATGGGAGAACTGTACTACTAGCAACAATTGAGAATATGAAATGAATGTCCATGTATTCAGCCAAAAACTCTAGAATGGTTAAAGTGATGGATCAACGATTGTTTCTTAGCTGTTGTGAATTAGTGAGAATTGATTAATCACTTGTTATAGGCTTCTACATGTGCTGGACATATTAGATGTTGAAACATGAAAGGCAGTGGAATAGCTAAATATACGAAGAAAAAGATAAACAGGTGGTAGATATGGAAATCAATTGGCCCATCTAAAGTTATATAGGGTAGAAAAAAGCAAACATATAACACACTAACAAAAATTCAATGTACAACTAACACAATTAGTTAACTTGACACATTTAGCACAAATTAGATGTTGAGTTTGACTGTCAAACTCTTCTGCACTTCATCATTTCGATAGGTTATCCCTCTTGCAATAGTATAGGGATATATAAAAAGTTTAGTATTTTGAATTTTGAAGTTTAGATACCTTTTTAACTTTGTGAAAGAAACTTTCTATGTAATCCAACTACTATGGGGAATCATTGTAACTGGTCCTTGGACAATTGAAGCTAAACAGTTCAAATTACACTAAAAGGTGTTCAGATACACTAAGCTCAAAAAAAAAATTATTTGTGATTTTGCTTCATAATAAAGAAAAAAAATAAAACTAGATGATATATGAGATATGGTTACAGAACAATTCAATTTTAAACAGGACAGAAACTCACAAACCAACCCACTGACCAGATTAGAGATCACATCCCTTAATTACAATCCACTAGTACTGACGTTTTTTTTTTTTTTTTTTTGCCTCTGATTGTGTTTAATTACTTTAAATGGCAAGTAAAAAGGCAATTTAGGACTCAGAAACAGTAACTAATGATTTCATCTTCAAAACCAAATATAATACTGGAACCAACTTCTTTTCATAAAGTAGTAGCTAGTAAACACATTGGCACATGACTACGGAAAGATAAAACCAGTGACTTTCAGAATATTCAAGAAACTCTCTAAAAATACGATAGAAAATAACCAACCGCTTAATAATTACGATGATAACACAAAAAATCTCGATAATGAACCCTAACACAAAATGCAAGTAGTTCCCTGTCCCGAATCTGTGGAAGTGAAATAACTCTATAAAACAGCGCAACCTAATTATAAAGAAGAAGGGAAAAAAAAAAAACAGGCACGAAAACTAGAACATGCAGATCTCAAACCTTAGCATTCAATTCGATAGAAAGACAATCAACATCTTCAACCACGCCGGCGATTAAACTGAGCCTAATGCAATGATCTCACATCGGGATAACACCAATGTGATTGCTTCGACTGGTAAAAGAATGGCAGAAGATCGTAAAGAGCATAACATGAAACCTGTGAGGGTCACCTCATCCGGAGACGCGGAAAGAAATAAAGGAGACAAGATCTACAGCGTCACGGAGAACGGAGGAGCAATAATTGACTCCTCGACGCCCATGACCGCGGCCCTAGGACGGAGGAGAGCGCCTGCGTCGCGTGACCGGTTCCGACGAGAGAGGTCCGTGGGGCGGAGGCGAATGGCCAGGGAACAAGGCACGCGCACCGCAGTGAAAGAGAAGCGTCTGGTCGGTGCCCGAGTTGGACCGCCGGTTTTCCCAAGAAGCGTTGGCGCAGGCGGTCTAATTGCTTCCGGTTTATAGAAGAGCAATTATTTAAAGGGAAATTGTCCTGGTAACAAACTAAACTTTTATTCTACGTGGTAAAAGACGATTCGTTCGTCCTAGTACTTATACTAATCCGTCCCTAAACTAATACGGAGAAGATAAATCACGGGTGGCTACTAGCCATAAGTGCAAATGGTTAAGACATGGGAGATGTTTATGCTCAGACGCGCCGAGTTTCGACCTCTATACCTCATGTGGCAACCTCTCATACCTTAATCATCGCACCGCCCTGAGGGGACAACTAAACTTACTTTATGTATCTTGGTTAGAAGCTTACATGACTACAGTACAGTGGTAAAAATATTCAATTATGTTTCGTATATTTACGGTTTAATTCTCAGCTATGACATATTTGTAAAGATTTTTTCTCTAAATGAGATTTGTAACTAAAGGATGTTGGACTTATAGGTCACACCACCACGAGTACTTCCAGATTGACCCTAGTGGCTAGTGGAAAACTTCTATGGAATCGAATCGGTCACCTATACTCGATGTTGCCCAGCCTGATTAATCATTTTTTGTTAATGTACCCTGGCTAGAAGCTCAAGGTTATAGTACAGTGGTAAGTGTATTTAATTATCTTTCATGTATTTATAATTTGATTCTTAGTTATGACGTATTTGTAGGAATTTTTTCTATATATGATTTACAACTAAAGGATGATGGGCTTATATATCGTTCACTATGAGTGCTTCTCGATTTAGCCTGATTACATATAGAAAACTTTCATAGGACCAAATCAGTCGTCCCAAAAATTAATCTCATATATCTGATACACTATTTATCTAATTTTCTTCATTCTTTAATAAAAAAAAGTTAAAATATAATTTTTCCTAAATTAGTATCATTTAATTAGAATTGGATATATTTTCTATCTAATTAAGTTGTGCTCTTTTTCCACTGATCAATCGATTAATTAGATAAAACAAATACATATTAAATTTTTGTTAAATAGTACTAAATTTATAAATAATTATACCTTATTTTAAATTTTTTTACCTTAAAAAGTAATAAGGATTTCTACTCCGTCATAGTAAACCAATCGATTGCCAATTGATTCTCAATCGATCAGAGTTGTTCAAATTGAAAATATGTTCGATTCAAGTTAAATGATATTGAGTTTAGATGGAATTATATCCTATTTTTTTATAGAAATAAGAAAAATTAGGTAAATAGATGTGTATTAGGGAGTTTAAATAAAAAAAAATCAGTAGAAAGTGAGAATAAATTTTTTCTAAGATATAAATTGAGGAATAATTTGAGTTTGCTATTAGGAACCCGTATAGATTTTTCCTAAATTCCCAATCAATTAATTGTTTTATTATTATTATTATTATTTATAGTCATATTTAAGCCTTGGACTAAAAAAATTTTTAGGCGCCTTTTCCTTGTCCATCAGATAAATCCGGAAACATAAATGGTTTATAAACAATTGTTGATTTTTCATCCACAATTGTTTTATTATCTATGAGAATTAGAATTAATACTTGTGCTAAAAGGATTATAAAGTTTATAAATAAATTTATTGCTCAGAATGCATTAATGTCCATTGAATAAATATAAGATCAATTAAATGATCCAATTTCTTACACTAAATTTTGAAACTGATTAATGTTGATGAATAAAGATTATAAATTATTCATAAATAAAATTAATGAAAAATATCCCAAAACAAAATTCATGGATCAGGTTCGTTAATAAAGTCTTTTTCATCAAACTTATAAATAGATTAAAAAATATTCTTAAAACAAAAAAAATAAATTTGTAATAAAAAGCTCACTAACCAATCAAAAAATTTTAAAAAATAAATTAAACTTGAAAGTTTGATAGATGAATCAAGAACCAAATTCAAGCTTATAACAAAAAAGAAAAAAACTAAGTTAAATTTAAATAATTATTTTAAAAGTTTAGCTCATTTTAGATTCGATTATGTTATCAAATAAACTTAAACAATACCAAATTTGGTTCATTCACAATCCTATATAAAAGAAGCAAAATAGGTTTGAAACGGACATTCGCAAACAATTGGAAAAGAAGTAAACTAGGAAGTGAAAGTAGAGACTTAAAGGTGAGATCTATCTACTCTATCGAACCAAAACCCCTCTACTCTTCTCGTTCCTTTCTACCCAAGCTCTCTAGCCTCTTTAGGCGTAAGTCTGATGCCTTCTAAAGGATAGCTAGAATTTCGACAATCACAAACACAAAGTGACATGAACAATAGAGCAATATTTTAAAAGTCATAACTTTTGATTCGGGTTTCGGGATGAATCATGAAATGTACAATATATCAAATTGAAACTGATTCGGGATGAATCATGAAATGTACAATATATCAAATTGAAACTCATTTAAAGATGGTTTACTTGTAACAACCCAATTTCATGCAAAAAAAAAAAAAAATCATTTGATGCCTTTTTAAAGGCATCAAATGATTATATTTTAGTTTCTCTTTTTATCTTTTGCTGAGTTAGGGTTTTGAGGGTATTTCCGTCTTTGCAATGTTAGGATTTTGAGTTTATTTAAATTCCCGTTTAGTTGTTTTTGAATAGTTACTTTAGCAATAATAATTTTGGGTAACGTTATTCTCTTTTCCCAAACAACAAGTTTGGTTGTCTATTTACTAGTAGTCTACTGATTTAACATTATTTAGAAGATTATTTTTAATATTCATGTTCGAATCAATGAAATCAATAGCTTTCTCTACGTGACAAAGCAAAGAACATAATAGACCTCGAGCCATACTACAAGTTGTCTATCCCCTATTTTACTTTGATTTTTTTCTCCTTTCTTTCTCTATCAATAATAACCAAGTTTTATTAAGTGAGGTTAGTTATATGAATCATTTTACGTCATTGGTCTCTATCCCCTACTATATCATTATCTATACTTAAATAAATTTTATTTTATTTTATTATTGCTAACCAAGTCTTTTTTGGTCATTTTCTTCCTCATTTAATGTACGTGTTAGTCATAGTATCATATCGTCTAATTAGAGCATTTATTAATCATCTAAATACATGCACATACCATCATAAACATGTCTCACAAAGTTTTTCCTCAACATATGGCCGGAACTCCGACTTTCTCTTTAATATTCTCATTTCTTATTCTGTCTATTCTTATTGTCCCTATATCCACCTTAACATTATCATCAATACGACTTTCATCTTCTGCTCATGTGCTGAGTCACAACATAACATTCAGCTTCATATAACCTAACATATTTAACTACAGTTTTGTAGAACTTTTTTTTTAAATTTTTAGAGATATTTTATAATAACGTAAAATGTCCGATGCTCTCCTTTATTTCAATCATCCTGCTTGTATTCTATGTTAGACATATCTCTCAATCCCTCCATCATTTTGTAAAAATGATCTTAAATATTTAAAACTCTTATTCTTAGGCAACTCATCATCTTCTATCTTAACAATTGTCTCATTACGTCTAATATTGCTAAACTTAAATTTCATATATTCTGTCTTTATTCTACTAAGCCTAAAATTTTTCTCTTCTAGTCCTTTCCGCCAAGATTTTATTTTAGCATTTCCTTCTTCACATGTTTCATCTACCAAAACAATATCATTTGCAAACAACATGCACAATACTGTGTCTTGAATGTGTGCAGTGAGTTCGTCCATAATTAGTGTAAAAAAAATAAGGACTTAGAGTTGATCTTTAATGTAACTCTATCCTTATTAGAAATGCTTCAGTTACTCCGCTTAAAGTCTTTAGGTCATTACATCCACGTACATATTCTTAATTAGTTCAATATATGTTACACAAACACCTCTCTTTTTTAGAATTCTCTATATAATTTCTCTTGAAACTCTATCAGAAGCTTTTTCTAAGTGAATGAATACCATGTATAGATCTTATTTTTGCTCCCGATAATTTTCAATTACTTATCTAAGAAAATGTATAGCTTTTATTGTCGACATTCCATGCATAAATCCAAATTAATTTTCGGTCACCATGGTTACTTTCTTTAATTTTTTTTCTATTACTTTTTCTTAAATTTTAATGGTATGACTTAAGAGTTTAATATCCTATAGTTTGCACAATTTTGTGCGTCTACCTTGTTCTTATATAAGGGAACTAGAGAACTTATCCTCTATTGATCAAGCATTTTTTTCATTTTCAATATCATGTTTAAATAATTTTGAAAGTTATTTAATACCTTATTTCCCTAGGCACTTCCATACCTCTATTGGAATATGATCGGGTACAACAACTTTTCCATTGTGCATCCTATTTAAAGCATATTCTATTCTGAATATTGAATTCTACGATAAATATTTAAATTTCTATACTCATTTGATCTACTTAAATTACCTAAATTAAGTTGGTCACCTGAACCTTCATTAAAAATTTGATAAAAATACGTCTTCCACCGCTCTTTTATTTCTCCATCGTTTCCTAATACCCTATTACATTCATCTTTAATATATTTTATTTGGCTAAGATCTTTTGTCTTCCTTTCTCGCACTTTAGATATTTTATAAATGTCTCTTTCTCTTATTTTTTATCCAATTTTTGATAAAAATCGTTCAAAAGTTTCATTATTTGCTTCATTCGCTACTTTCTTAACTTCTTTCTTGGCTATTGTATATTTTTTTAAGTTTTCTTTATTCTTACAAATACATAATTCCTTATAAGTTGTTCGTTTTTCTACACTTTCTCTTGTACATTCTCATTCCACCACCAAGATTCCTTACTTAGTAGTATATGTGTTTTGCCTAACCGAGTACACTCTTAGCTACTATTTTCAACTTTAATACCATCTTATCCCAGGTCGTATTAGAGTCGTCATATATTTCACCTAATGTTTATACTCCTACCTTCTTAAATATATTTTGCTTCTCATCCTTTAACTTTCACCGCTTAATTTTAGGAGTCATATATATTTTCTTTCTATTGATACTATGCTTGAGACGTATATCCAACACCCCGATTCTATGTTGGGTAGTTCAGCTTTCTCCAGGGATAACCTTGTAATCTTTACAAATCTTTCTATCCTCTTCCTAATCATAAGAAAGTCAAATTATGATTTATTATTCTCATTTTTGAACATAATTAAGTGTTCTTCTCTTTTTCTTAAAAAACGCATTAGCTAATATAAATATGCTATCGCAAAATCTAATATTTTTCTTCATTTCTTGTTCCAAACCCATAACCTTATGTACTCTCTCGTATTCCTCATTTTTTATTCTGACATGCTCATTTAGATCATCTTCTACTAAAATCATTTCATTTGGCAAAATATTTTATAATACTTCATCTAAGTCATCCCAAAACCTTGATTTGGTAGTTTCATCTAATCATACTTGCGGTGCTTATACGCTAATTATGTTTATAGTTTATTTCGCCACTATTATCTTAAGGGTTATAATTATCTCCTCTTTTCTAATTACCCCCACAACTTCATTCTTTAACTTAAAACTCGAGTTCTGTATCATCTTTGCTTCTCGCCTACCCATTTTGTCTCTTGTACACACAAAATATTAATTCTTCTCCTAATCATCGTATATATTACCTCTATTGATTTACCAAGGTGGGTTCTTATGATCCTATGTTCCAAATCTTAGACTATTAGTTTTCCTATTATATTTGTTTTTATCCAACCTATGGTATGAGAACTCTTGCCTATTTAACAGTTCTTATGGAGATGTAACGGTCTTTAACAATCCGTTTCAGTCGGGCTCTGCAGTGCGAACTCTTGCATATTTAGCATTGCACCTAAGTTCTAGCGATGTAGCAGTCCTTGCCGAGATGTTACAATCGGACCCTACAATGCGTTCCTTCCGAGAAACAACCTAGCAGTAGTACAATAGTTTAATAGATCCATTCATTGAATATTTGTCATAGTTTTAACATTGACTGACAACCTAACACAATGCAATTGA
>JBBPFQ010681700.1:0-15219 GCA_037974815.1 Kaempferia elegans | reverse complement strand
AATTAATAATTAAATCTTACACGTGTAAAAATACAAATAATCAAATTTAATTTTATTCTATAAAAAATTAAAAATATGGTTAAATATAAAAAAATAAAAAATCATTGATGGAATATAATTTATGTAATAAAAAAATTAAAAATATTAATAAAAATAAATTTTGCTAAAATTTACTTTAGCCATAATTTTAAATATTTAGATATATATATTGTTATTGTATGGACGTTCTACTGTGGGCTAATTTGCAGTCCGTGACAATAAATTCATGCACTTGAATGGATTTAGACACCTAAATTATTTCAGTAATTTTTTTTTGTTTAATTTTTTTTAGCTTTAGGGTTAAGCCAATTAGATTTTACCTTAAACATTTAGGGGCAAGGTTATAACATTTAAGTTAAAAAAAATAAGTACTCATGGAATATATATTTAGGTGTCTAATAGTATTTTTTAATTATTTATTTATTTTTTAAATTTTAGGGTTAAACTAATTAGATTTTACATTTAAAGTTTAGAAGTTGGGATATAGTATTCAAGTTAAAAAAAAATAAAACTAAAAAAACTTAGATGCTAATGAGATCTAGTATATATATTTAGAGTTTAAGATGGGAGGAAATGCTAATTTATATATATAATTTAGTGTGTCCTACTATACTAAGGGCCTTAGGCATAGACCATTATGGCCTATGCCTTGAGCAGACTATCTTTAGTCACAAATAATATCTAAATTTAAAAACTTTAAATAATGTTGTTAATTTTAAATTTTTTATCATTCTTTATTTTTCTTCCAGTATTATATTTTAAAGATGAATGTGAGCCTTTTGCTCTAACAGTCAAATTATTACTTTATGATCTAAAGATCACGAGTTTAAATTCTAGAAACAAACTTTATATATATATATATTATGAGCAATAAAAAAGATTTATTGAAAGGTTTAATTATTGAATGTTATAATAGGTTTTTTTTAATTTTTATGTGATATTGACGTGGCATATTGAGAATTAAAAAAAAAAAAAAACTTATTGTAAGTTTGGTCTCCCTCACCCCCATCGTGCACGTCACCTCCGATTCCCTAACTTGCCTTCGGCTCGGTGCTCGTTTAATTTATTTATTTTAGTTCGTCTTCTCCGTCTTCTCTTTTCGTGCCTATCTGTTCATTCCTCAATCCATGGCGTCGTCTCTAGCGATGGACGCCGTGGTTTTCCTTTGGCTCGCGGGATTCAAAGAAGCTTGCTCCCTCCGCAGAGTCGCAATCTTCTGTTCTAGGTTCTTCGTCTGTTACTCCTCAATTATTCTGCTATTTCCAGTAATTTTAGTTGTCCGGGAGTCCATTCTTAATCTAGATTTGCTGTGTCAACTCAGATCTCGGATATTGTTGATCAGAACCGGCCAGTGCTTCCTCTTGAACGGGTTTATTTTTCTGGGAAGGTATTGGCATCAATCGCATCATCCTCACCCTTAGGCTTCGAATTTTGCGCTGAGGTTCTAATTTGATTCGTTTGTGTATACTTTTGAATTGGAGAATGGAAATCGGAAGTGCTTTGCTATTGATTATCACATAGTAAGCTGCGTGGGTTTTATTTTCTTATTGACATGGTAAATTCTATGGGTTTCTTAAACCTTGTCTGCAAATTCCACCTTATTATATTATCTTATCTCTAAGCTGCTTCTGTGACTTTGAAAATTTGTTTGCCTTATGTACTACAGACTGAGTTTTTTTAGGTGTGTGAACTGTGATGAAATCCCTATATAATTCACTTTCTTAAATTTCTAATTTTGTATCATGACATACTGTATTTTACATGAGTGCAGTTTATTTATTCTGAAATCCGTGGTCACCCCAATTCTTCTGTGGATACTACCTGATCAGTATGAACAATTTAATGCAGAGCATCTTTATGATCACAAAGCTGTTATGCCATTCTATGCCTTGTTACGTTCCATCCTAATTGAACTTGTCTATGTAAGTCCTGATATGCTGCCCTTCATAGAATGCATCAGCAACTATATTCTTACTTTATTTTTAAATATCTTGTAGTTTACCATGCTATTTAATTGAGTTAGCTATTTATTAATTGATAAGAGCCACATTTTCAATTCAGTTAAATGCCCTTAGTTGGTTTCATTACAAATTTTATTTGAATTCATATCTGAATGGTCTTAGGATGACTACTTGAAATTTTGATGCTCTACACCTCAGTACATGAACAAGGTCACTAGAAATGATCTTTTATAGACACCCAGTTAATATTGTTGGCACTTAAATATTTGATTGGAGAAGTACATAAATCAGAAGTTCAAGTGTATGTTTATTGATTTATACTTTAATCCCATGGCCAAGTTGATTAAATCTTGATGCATGGATGAATTGCAACAGAAGGTAACCCAAATTTCATGAATACACCTATGATGACATATTTATTCATTCTACAACATTCATGATAATGGGTTAAACAAGAACTTGTAATAGAAGAACAAATTGACTGAGGAAATTTACTGCTAGCTTGTGGTTTGGGAGCTATGCTCTCACCCCTGAGCTCATATTTTTGTTTGGACCCTGGTAAGGTGCCTACGATGTCTTGGAACTAAGTTTTTTTTTTCTGGATGATGCAAATTGATTCATATATTGTCCGAGTTTGAGTTGTCTAGTGATTGCTTAGTTTGTGCCTACACATATTGACATACAGATATTCACTAATAATTATATATTAGGGAGGTGATTTATTTTGAATCTACATAATCTTTAGAATAGATCTGAGCACAAGCTCCCTATTCAAAATAAGCAAGGAGAATTTGCGATTTCTTTCTTTTCTTGAAAACTATGCATCAAACTTTTATCTATTATTTGCTTAGTTTGACTGTCCATAGTGCACATACCAGAGTAAACAGTGTCTACAGTGGCTACAAATCCTCTATTGTTAAAGTTAAGATATGGATTTGTAATCTGATCAGATCATGAAAGGGAATGGAACCATGATATCTATCCATTTATCATTGTTTACATATTGCCTTTGTCAAAGCTTTACATATTTTAAGATTGTTATACAGTATCTGATGGAATCTAATGTTTGTCTTCAGATTTTCTGGTTCTACCCTCTGTACATCTTCAGCTTTGTTCTAAGCACATTATGGTGGGTTGTGATTTTTAGTTTCCATGTAATTTGATAAATTCTTCAACGTGCTACTGTTCCATATTGTGACTCCTGTTTGATCCATCATTGTTATGTATGCGGTGGATGTTATTGCTTGGACTGGATTTTCTAGTACATTGCCCACACAATGTATGAAGTTAGAAATTAGATTAATTGTAAATTTATATGTTTGTGGTTAGTTGTCTTCAACCTGGAGGCATAAGAAGAAACATAGAAAAACTACACAGTAGATCTAATCAAGGACAATGCTTTCTTAAGAATATCATCAATTTAATTCAGGCTTCATTGTAGTTGTTACTACAGTTTTCCATTTTGTTGATCTTTTCTAAAATATGCTTTTGAATAAGAATTTTCAGGTATGGTTTGGATAACAATCCAATGAATGCCATGCAGAAAATCTAGCAACTTAATTGTCAAACTTTTATGTTAGTAATTCTCTTTTTCCTCTATCAAAAAAATATATCAAGTTATAGCATCATTTTGGCAGTAGATTGTATACAACTGGACTTCTTATTTCACTATATATACAGAATCATCACATTATATATATATTCGGATCTGATTTACCATTGTTACTATTTTGTTTAATTTCTACTTTGTCCTAAATTTAGGCTTCTTTACTGATTCTAAACCAGGTACAATGATATTGCCAAGCATGCTTTTGAAGTGCTGAAAAGTAAAGAATCATCAACACAAGCATATGGAAAAATGAACAGAATCCCAGAGCACTAGTACTACAGAGATGCCAGGGGGGTTTGAAGGGTATATCCAAGTATCTCAAGAACATGCAATTATATTGAATAAAACTGTTTGGCTGGGGTAAACTTTTGTTTTTTTTGTTTTTGATGCCCAAATCTTTTCAACAGTGTGTGTCTTGGAATTGGCGAGCAGATTTATTCCATCCTTTTGTTGACCCTCTTTTTCATAGAGGTAAAGTGGTGTGCTTTTTCTGGTGTATTTGTGATTCAATCATGCCTAGCGCATTTATTCATTATTGCCTTATCTTTCCTTGACAATATTGTTTTTTTTCCTATTATTGTTTTTGTGGTACATTAATATTTGATTAACTGTGCATTGCAGGTTTTTGCAACAGGTTTCATTCCTTATTTTGGCAAGGCAATTAATTTTCTGCTTCTTTCCTGGATGTATGCTTACTACTGTTTTGAGT
Source organism: Kaempferia elegans (assembly GCA_037974815.1). Lineage (NCBI taxonomy): Eukaryota > Viridiplantae > Streptophyta > Magnoliopsida > Zingiberales > Zingiberaceae > Kaempferia > Kaempferia elegans. Next base: position 10,901 of record JBBPFQ010681700.1, on the reverse strand, counting down.
ATGTGTCAATGAAATAAGATGTTTGGCTAGGAATGTTCTTATAATTATCCATCTGATTCTTTAATTTTATCTCAACTAATCAAGTTTGATTTGCCTTCTCTACTGAGAAAGTCTTCTCGTAAGTTTAGCCTAAGAATTAGGTATTTAGAGAATGGTGACTTATATTCTGTTCTTTTTTATGTAAGGTACAAGTGGAACTATTGTAATGTAACCTTGAATAGAAGACTCGATTTTTTTGAGTCCAACTGGCCATTTTTTGCTGGATTTGGTGAGTGCCTTTTCTCTTAGCCAACCTCTGTAATTTTTGAACTATGTCTAATAATAGCTCTTCATTATCTATGTTATTCATAAAACTAGCTTGATGTTAATAATGCACCATTTCTTTCTTGTTTTTCTCCACGCATTTACCCCTTAGTTTTGGACTAAATATGAGGAAATATTCTAAATATGATCCAGAAGGTCATCAAAATTTCACCAGCACTTCATTTTCTTCATAAATAATACCCAAAAGTTGTAGCTGCTGACGCACAATGTGGGAACTACTAGAGTTCACAATTCATGTTCTTAAGATGGTTCATGTGTGTTTTTGCTATTATTGGTACTTGGTAGTAGTAATAGCACTTTTACCTTATTTCCCACAAGGTTGAACTAAAACAGTGCTGCGAACTTGTTGCCCTTAGCCTCTAACTTATTGTCTTTTCATGGCATGCATCTCAACTTCTTTCAAGGCTCAACAGTAACTAAGGGATAAATTAACTTTTTTTCATGACCTCTACCTTTCTCTCAAAGAAGCTGCTTATGATTTGCTGTTTCAATTATTAACATTGCTAATATCATAACTGTTCCAGGTAGCCCATGCGTTATTCCAATTTTCTTCTTTTCTCCCCTTGTCAGCTATGGGGTTATGGCTATTCTCTATCCTCTGGTATGCTCCTAATTTTTTTTTGTGGATTTTAAAAACCACCTCATTAAAGCTACTTAATTCTTTGTATGTCAATCTATGTTCAACACTTATTCTCTAACAACCTCTAGGTCACTAAAATATAATCTGCCTGTTGCATTATCATGACAAATAATCATAATTTAGAACTTTTCTGGTAGACCTGATTCAGACTGAAAGTTTTCAAAGTATTTACCTTTTATGAATTTCCACTTTTTCATTATTCAGTCTTTGATTGGTAGAAGCCTCCAACAAAGATTTGAGATCATTGATTTTGCATGATCATTGTCTTGTATAGTCAAACTTTTTTTGTGGAGTCAGGTCTAATTTTAGTAGCCCAATTATCATGGTACTTTTCACTATAAAGAGTTACAGACATCCATGAACTTGACGCCGTTTTAATTTTGTTCCTGTATGTTGATATTCTTGCATGTTGTACAGCTTCTAGCTTTATATTTATGTTGACTTTCATTTAATTTTCCTTTTATTTGATTAAAATGCGCTTTCTAATGATTTTTTGCTGAACTAGCAAAAAATAGTTTTTCTTTACCCATTTACAACTATCAAATGCTCTCATGTTTGGATATTTGATTGTGTAAGTAGTTTTGGGGAATACCTTTCCCTAAGTTGAGCCAATCAGTTGATTTTTATTTATCATATCAATATAGTGATACGACGGATGCCGATGACTGCATCTTGTGTTTATATTTCTGTTTAGTTCTAGAGGTTATTTAAGCAAGTTGCTCTTCAGTTTGTTTTGACAGCAGCAGGCACCCAATCAGAGCAAGTTATTAGTTCAATAAGATCAATTAAAGGAAGGCCAAAAAAGATTCCAATATTCTATGCTGCAAATAAGATAGCGTAAGCTACCAATATATTTGGACCATTTATTACTTTATCTATTTACAACAAATTAAATTCCCACGATGCCATCTATCCTTCAGTTTTTTTTTTCTTCTATAATTTTGAATTCCTTTACCTTTGTTCATTGAATTATGACTAAATGATACACTTAGTATCATTTATCAAGAGACCACATATTTGCAAGTTAGAACTACTATGAAATTCGCTTATCAAAGGGGATTTTTTTTTGCAAATATATTTAATTCTAAATTTTATTGTGTAGATTTTATCTTGGATACGGAAAGCATAGTTGAGGTACACATGAAAACTAGATCCGTATAATTAGGAATACTTAATCCTCTGAATTAGAGCATCTTCAATGTGAGATTTGTATAAATATATAAAATTAAAAAAAAAATTAATAAAAAATTATTAATCATTGTAGGAGTGAGATTTGAAATTTGTAGTTGTAGGTTTGAAAACTCAAATGTATTTTATTTTCTTTTGATGATGGAGTTTATAATTAATAATAATGATTTATTGTATTATAATTTATAATTTATAAGTTATAACGTTGGGAAGTATAATATTGGACCTGTAAAAAAAAAGTTATAGTCAGATTTTTTTTTATTGTAGAGATAATAATAGATTTTTTTTAATTTTTATGTGGTATTAATATGGCACATTTAAGAGATACATGCTCATAGCTATTTCAAGATCCAACTAGCCTTTTGAATAGTGAGAAATTTTTATTGGATAGTAGGCACTTTGACTTTTATTCTATTAAATGGTCTCACAATAAATTTCTGCCTCGTGTTAAACAGGATGTCAATTCTGCAATTACTACCAGAGCCAAGCAAGACGAGCTGACCGGTTAATGAAGGGATAATACGCATCGTGAATTGTCATGCCTTAACTAACCGAATAAAACCGTGCTAAAGTGCCACATTGTGTAGTATTTGATCAACACTACTAATTTCTATTGAATTTGTAAATATATGCTGTGTTCAAATGTATATATACATTCAGTATATATTTCCCAAAATTAGTACTCTTGCCTTGCAACTTCTCCAGCTCCTTTGTGCGGCACGCATTATGAGTGAGCATTACGCAACTCTCTTCTAACGAACGTGAGAAAAGAACAAGAAATTACTCCTTTTGCTTTTGCCAAAAACTTCCTTTTGTTCCCCCTCATTTCTTTCGTTTGAGAAACTAAACATTATAATCATCATTGATCCTTCCTCGTGTGGAAGAGAAAAAACAAATCGAAGTGGACTACAGATTTACAGTTTAATGCCCCAATCCGAATCCTGATAAAGAGGACGAGGCGGGCAGCTGGACATCGTCGTCGATCGCATAGACATCTGAAACCAGTCGCAGTTGGTCCTCCAAGTATCGGGGCAGCAGTCGTCCTTCCTCCGCCGGCACCGGAACGCCACCTTCCTTGAATCCAGGCGTTTTCCGCCGCCTCCAGCGCCGCCCGCGCCGGAGGCAGAGGCCAGCGATGCAGAGAAAGGGGAAGGAGCAACAAGCGAGGGGGACGAGCACCGGCGAGCAGCAGACCAGTGCCAGTATCAGGCACGCGCGTCTCGGCCGTCCTCCACCGCCGCTTCCTACGGTCGGGGGCCCTGACAACGGCCACCGTCGACCCATGTTCGCCTCCCCGTCGAGTCACGGCAAATGCCGAAAAGTCCACGTCTCCTCCCATTTATACTTATTTTCTTCGCCATATCATGATCCAATTAATCAATAGTCAAATTAACAGTCTCGTTTAATTCGTTGTCAAAATAAACGGCAAAAGGCTCTTTAAATTAAACCTTGCTTTGCTTCCACGTGTATTTAATTGGACGGTGGTCAATTATTTTGTTCCTTGTGTGCGTTTTTTTTTAATAATAAAGTTCGTAATTTATTTTATTTTATTTTGCAACAATTATTAGTAAGATTGACGGCAACACATTGCATTCTTTTTTAACACACAATTCAAATTTCTCCTCATGATCACCACCAACACTAAAACTTTCTTATTAAATCTCACATCAATGAATTGCCGTGGGGTTTGCATTAAACAATACAGTTATACAGACTCCTGTTCAACGTTAGGGCCTAATCAATTCAACCTACCTACGCTTTAATTTTAAGAAGATTGTTCTTTAGTGTTAATATCATATTATTTCCCTTTCACATCAAATCTTTCTAGATGAATCATATAGATATCCTCTCATATAGATAGCAATTACCTTGAATGAGTTGTTCTGTCATGCTCTATATCACGTAGAAATAGACCACAAGTCATTTTCTTGAGGTCACTCTTTCCATTAAACGACGCGGGAATAAATGAAGTGCACGCGAATAAAGGAGAACAAACCATCGACGCAATACGTTCATCATCTTCCAGCCGTAAGAAAGTCATTCGAATGAATAATATTAATCGTGTGCTGATGTAGAAGGATTCTTTGCAACCTTTAGTTTTTCCCTCCATGTTTAGGCAATGATAAAGAATTAAACATCAAACAGAAGAAGGATATCCTTTAACATGGTCAGTCGAACAAATACTGCTCTGTTTCACCAAGAGATCGAGCAGAGACCAGTGCTTCCTCTCAGCGTGCAAACACCAAGCAATGGATTGGATATGCTTGTTGTTCGGCGTTGATTTCAGCAGTAAATAAATATACAATTGCTAGCTCTTGGCATTTAATTAAACCTTTTTGCGACCTCTCAAATTTTTATTGAAGTGGAAGAAGAAGATTAAAGGCATGAAGAAGTCAGAATCCCTGCTCTGTTCCTCCATCATTAAGCCTTGATGCGTCTGAGAGCTAGGTAGGCCAAGACTCTGTACCCTACGAGCATGACGGCCAGCGCCGCAATGCACATCGAGGAATCGATTCGCGTTCCGTAGTGCGTCGCCGACGATCCGAGGAAGTAGTCCAATTCGTGGCCTCTGTACTGGATATTGATGAGAAGCTTGTAGCCGTAGAAGGTGAAGGAGACGTACTTGATCCACTCTAAGCAGTTGGGTATGTGCTGCACGTAGAAGCCGCCGGTGAGCAGGAACGCCAGCATCGTGACCGTCGATATCGTCGAGGCCTGCTTGGCGTCCATGATCGCCGCCCCCAGCGCCAGCCCCAGCCCCTGCGCCACCAGCACGTAGCCGAGGATGACGGCGAGCGTCAGGAGGAACGCCCCCGGCTCCGTTCTCAGCCCGGCCATCCAGTACAGGATCAAGGTGAAGACGGCGGGGAGGACGAGCTCCATGGGCAGGTCGCCGGCAGTGCGCGCCATGAAATAGGAGGAGAGGCTGTACATTCCCGACGCGCGTTCCTTGAGGAAGAGCGCGCGCTCCTGCGGGAAAGTGAAGACCGAGTTGAAGGAGGCGAAGACGCCCCAGAAGATGGTGATGAAGAAGAGGAGGCCGAGCCGGTCCTGGACGTCGCTGAGGCTCGACCGCCACCACATCGAGCCCGACAGCACCGCCGCCGCCATCACTTGCACCACCCGGAGGGTGTTGAAGGACTCGTGCCGCCTCTCCTTGAGGCTCCGGCGGAGGAGGATGCCGAACTGACTAAACCAGCTAATTCTGCTCTTGTCTTTCTTCTCGTTCTCAGTGAACAATTCTCTACCTGTTAATTACACGATTCACTAGATACGCTCAGCAATCTAATTCACTAGATACGATCGATCTAGCAGACGCTAGCTTACCGCTCTGGTTTGCATCTCTAGCTGCACCAGCCAACCCGGCTTTGACTTTAGGCGCCAACATTTGGTTGTAAGATGAGATCAGAGATTGCCTGACAGTTGACTTCTCTGCATCCACTGGATACTCCGTTTGACTGATGCCTGCAACCACAATTCACGTTAATTAGATTCTGACTGACATGGATGCTAAACCTCTAATTGCGCAAGTATGATGATACATTTTTAGTATAAGGTATGTATATGGATTATATTTCAAATTCAGGTTCGAAGTCAAACTTAGGGGCCCAGAGTCAGTCAAATCTAGCTAAATCGAAGTCAAAAAGCGAGAAAAGCAACCCCCATTCTCTGCTTTTTCCCTGTTCACCAGACACCTGTAATATTTAGTGAGGCCGCCATTATTCTCCCACTCCTTGTCCGTGAGTGGCAATGAACGAAAGACGTCCAACCAAAACCAACGCGAAAAAGCTTCTGGATAAGCAAACGACTAGTGCTGTGTACATGTTCTTGTTTATTTCTCCTCAAAGAGACACTGAAGGGGAGTGGTAGCACAGAAACCATCGCTTTTATGCTTCCTCGCTTTATCAAGGACACCTTTCGTCCTAAACAATCTGATCACATGCAGCAAGCATCTATTGTATTTTTCAAGAAATGCAGCAGGATCGATCTCTCTGCATCAACCTTTGGCATTTCTTTCTTTCAGCATATATGCAGTGTTTTATGATCTAAAAAGCAAATCTAGCACCAGTTTGGAGATCAATTGTTCTTTGTATTTACATCAGAATAGAATAGAGGAAGAACGAACGGCCAGATGGCTGTGGATCCAATAATACATCTCTGCTTTTCTTTCAGCATGTACAATCGTAGTGTTGCTGTCTCCACTAACGCTAGTTCGTTTCCACTTTCCTCTATCACTATACGACATCAAATGCTTTCTCCGATTCTAATTTAATTCTCGGTAAATTCTCAGGTAATTTAACATGTTAAAAAAAAAAATTATTGCATGCAGTAATTCTCAGGGAGGGTTGAAGAAATGGAGATGTGTACTGACCGTTGGCTAAGTCGAGCATGAAGTCGGCGGGGTTAACGTGGAACTTTGGAGGAAAGCCGACGGTGGCGAAGTAGTCCATGGCGTCTTTGGCCTTGCCGGAGTACAAACAATTGCCCTCCGAGAGGAGGAGCACCGAGTCGAACATCTGGTAGACGCGGCTGGACGGCTGGTGAATCGACGTTATCACCGTCCTCCCTTTCCTGGCTAGGCCACCGAGGGTGGCCACCAGCTTGCTTGCCGCCGTGGAGTCCAGCCCCGAGGTGGGCTCGTCGAGGACCAGAAGGCTCGGGTTCACCAGCATCTCGTGGCCGATGCTGACCCGCTTCCTCTCCCCGCCGGAGATGCCTCGCACGAAGGGCCCGCCCACGGCCGTGTCCGCGCACTTGCTCAGCCCCAGCTCCGCCATCACCGCCTCCACCGCCGACGCCTTCTCCGCCTTCGACAGCGTCCGCGGCAGGCGGAGAAAAGCGCAGAACAGCAGCGTCTCCCGCACCGTCAAATGCGGGTACAGCACGTCGTCCTGCGTCACGAATCCGGTCAGTCGCAGGGCCGGCCGCGCGAGGCGGCGGCCGTTGGCCAGCACCGCGCCCGAGTGCTTCCCCTGCATCCGCCCGGCGAGGATGCTTAAAAGAGTAGACTTTCCGCTCCCGGAAGGGCCAAGAACAGCGAGCAACTCGCCGGGAGACACCATGCCGTTTATACCGTTGAGTATAATCCTCTCGCCGGAGGCAGAGCCATCTCCGCCGCCTCCGCCGGTGGTCAACATGCGCTTGAATCCTTTGCCGCCGGTGGCCGCCTGGGGATCGAGCTTCACGCGGTACGATACATCAATAAACTACACACACGAAAACCAATTAGCAAGATTAATCAATCAATCAATCAGCTAGCTTGCTAGCCATCAAACGACCAACGAAAGTCTAGAAATCAAGCTCGCAGCCGTACTTGGAGAGTGAGAGGGAAGCAAGAGCCGGAGAGAACGGAGTCCATTCTCGGACCGACGACGACTCCATTCGGTTCGTGCTCGCGATCAGAAGGCATTTGTTCGCAGAACAGAGCAGCTAGCTAGCGGCAGTGATACAAAGGAAGGAGAGGCGACAGGGGGCCGAACGGGCCGGAATTTAAATAGGAAATGGAGGTGGAAGCCACGTTAAAGGTGGAGCGGCGGCCACATTCGAGCTGGTACGTGGAAGCCCCTGAGTTCTTCATGGACGGACACCTGCCCCACTCCACAAAAGAAATACAACATGAAAATTAAAGCCTATATATCCTTTCCCAAATCATCATCATCATGTTGATCATCATCATGTATGATCGATCACTCGATCACTCGTTAAAGGAATGTCCAGGGATGACACGTAAAAACAGAGGTCTTAATTTTCTTTTCCTTCACTCGGCTCTACTTTAACGGCGAAGAGTAGAAGAAGACTGTTTACTCCAAAGGGGAGGGCTGGGGAATCACGTACGTAGGCCATTGAAGGTGTGCTGTGCTGTGCTGTGCTGTGCTAGAACGTCTTCAGTGGCATCAATGCGTGACTTACTGCTAGGGCACTCCTACGTAGGGGAATATCCAGAAGAGATCTGTTGATCGTATTCTTTTGGCTCAAGTCCTGTTTGAGGAATAAGAGAACAGTGAAGTACTCCCATGCCGTTCGTGTATATATCCATTAATGTTTACAGCATAATTAGATCTGTGCGTGAAAGGAAGAACTGCTGAGAAGATGAGGCACCTGATTCCATTGAGGAAAAGGACAAAACATTTTTCCACAAACAAAGTTTAATTTAATTTGTTCTTCATCAATTAATCATCAATCTGCATATTTAATCACTACATTAATAGACTTGAATAAATAAATGCTCGTGGTGGTCAAGTCAAACGTGAGTGTTTGTGCAAATTCATTTAATTTGTCGCGCAGGCAATCAATTGTTGTTTGGGAAACATCCACGAAATTTAAACTGCATGCGCACGGGGAAATACATGCATTTATCGTGGTCAATAAATTTGAGTAACAGATAATTAATTATTATCAGTTTATATACGGAAAATTAAGATTTGAATAAATTCATGCATCAATTAAGAAAAACTAGCTAAAACGTGAAAGACCAAACTCTCGTTGAGTGGAAAATAAAGCTGGCACTTTAAAAAGAAAAAAAGAAGAAAGAAAGAAAGAAATAAATAAAGGCACTTTCTGGAGTTTCGTCTTTCTACTTGAGTGTTCTTCTTCGATTTTGTTACTGGATTTCACAATACAGATATCAACTGAATAATTAACTAATTAATTAATTTAATTAGTTCGATCATTCTATTCATCGACTTCTCGGGAAAGAACACATAAGAGTTAAGCAAAGCAGAATCTTTGACAGATGCAAAGATTTTAAATATAGATGGATCAGTAATTAATGATGCATATATAAAAATAAAATATAAAATTTTAACCGTTGGAGATGACCTAATTCAGTATATGATTGATGGCTTTATGAGTGTCTCTTCGTGGTCATCCATAGGCATTCGCATCAGTACTAAAGCACAATCTCACTGTCCCTTTGATCTCCTACAACACTGAGATTTGCATTCATGTACTTTTGACGAAATGTAAGATGGAAATTGAGGCAGCTCGAGTAATGCATGCATGGGTACTAATTATTTCGCCTTCTTTTTCTTTAGGGAAAGTTGGATGCGTGCATGATTATTAAGTGAAAATCTCAGTGCCGGCCAAGATCCTTTCACGATCTTTCTTGGGATTTAAAGATGCAAGAAGTTTGAGACAGTTTTGTAGCTTTCATTTTCACTCGGATATCGATCAATCGATCGACCGGCGCCCATTTCCTTTGAATGCTTAATTCACGTACGTGTGAGCTCTTGTATGACTATGGCTATTTATTGTTAAGCAAGGAAGAAAGATAAGCTCATGGCAATGACCTTTTAATAGATTTAAAATTTAAAAGTGATCTTATTTTGAATGGGAGGAGTCAAAAGACATGCTAATATAATTGTCTTAAACAACCATTTACTTATGTCGCCTTATAATTTGTCTAAGGAGTATATCAACATCATGAAGGGGTGACACGACGACTATTATTAGTGAAGACTAACCCTAAAAGGTGCATTGACTACTGTTAGTAGTGATCCACCAACTCACCATCTAATTAACTTGTGAAAACATGCATCAACATCTTAAATGAAAAATAAGTTTGATGTTCCTTGGTGTACTTTGTGCTACTAAATTTAGTTGTATCACTACTTAAAAATCAACATTTTAAACCATCCAAAATTTAAAATTTAGAGAATAGATAACTACTTTATTAAATGTGGATATACACTTTTCACTATACAATACATTAGCTTCCCTATAATTTGCATTATCTTTACTTTTTATAATTTGTTCTCTCTCTAGGTAATATCTACTTTTCATTACCCAATCCATTTCCATGATTTTTTCTCTCTCCCAAATTAAATGATATTTTAATATTTAAGGAATGAATTTTATTTTCTAAATTAAAAAAATACTATTCATAAAATCAAGATTTAGGGAATAAATAAGATAGCGGTTGCCAAGGTTTTTTTTTATAAAATATATAATTTAAGATAAATTCTATATATTTAAGGAAACTGATGTAAATATTATAAGTGTTTTCTCAAAAAAAAAAAATCACTCAGACTTTAGTTACTCTCAATAGCGGAGTCAGAAATTATACTCTACCTAAGTAAAAAAGCCCCTGGTTAATATTGGACTGATAGTGGAATTTAACTCTGCGCTAATAATAAAAATTGATTTTAAAATTTAGGGATGACAAAATAAATAATTAACAATTTAAAGTGACAACCTCATGGACAGCCCGCCCGGGCTAAAGCCCAGGCATGGCTCCAATACACTCGACTGCTGGCTAGAAATCAGAAAATTTTCACCAATTTTTATTTTTATGAACTTAAACATTGTGCCAGAGCTCATTTTTGCCCGGGCTAGACATGTACACCATATGAAGCTCTGGCCCCTGAACTCAACGGCCTTCACCGTTATTATTTAAAAAATAAATAATGTATATATTTAACTTTGATTTATTTATTTATTTATCCGGCTTCGATAACTTGAGCTGCAAGGAAACACGGACCCTGGTAACCAGCCACTGGGCGCTCCCCGCAACTAGTCATACAAGACTCCAGTCTCCATCACCCTTAGTTACGTGTCACTCATCAGCCCGAAAGTTACCCACCTTTCAGTTTGGTGTGCATACGTGGTCCGGGTTTGGGGTCCAGAAGTCGACTTTCGGGTAAGAAGGAGGTGTTTTATTACCAGAGCCAGTTGGTTCGAAGTCCAAGCCACTATGGGAGAGTTTTCCCGCACCAATCATTACTTGTCGAAGCGGATCAAAGGGGGACGG
>JBBPFQ010681597.1:0-15221 GCA_037974815.1 Kaempferia elegans | reverse complement strand
AATAATTAATATTACTGTTAGTGCGTGACTCCGACTCCTACAAAATAATAAGACATACAGAAAAATATAGATAAATTTAAAGTACTTTAATACAAAAACAAAAACAACTTATTACTTACCTCTATATCATAATCAATGTCAAACTTTTGATCATTTGAAGTTGTAAAATCTAATAATATAAATAACAAATATTAGTATATTACAAATGAATAAAATAGAATATTTGAAATAATTTCATTTGAAACTTTTTAGTACCTTGAATTTCACTCCATAACCAATCTCAATCACACATCAAAGCCTCCATAATTTTAGGATGAAGCCTACTTGGTGTGCACTTAAAACTCTATCACTAGTACTGAATGTTGATTCAAAAGTAACGGTTGTCATAGGAATGACTGACACATCCTTAGCTATTAATATCATGCAAAATGGTATATTTGATCCCATTCGTCTTCCACCAACATAAGATATCAATGTTACTTGTATTTCTTGGGATGTGTAACTCTTCTAAATAATAATCCAAGTCTAATTTCTCATTTTCAGTACTAGTATTAGAATTCATAAACATCTCAAATTTATTAGCATAACTATCATGCTTAAGTGGAGGCTTTGAAGATGAATATTGTGAATCTTTCACTTCCTGAGATTGTTTAGATATCTTCTTATATTCTTCAATCATGTCACACAACTTGTACTTTAGTTTTTCAATCTCAAATGAAGACATACCACAATAAATAAGAGGATAATAAAACTGAATTATCTTCATCTTATACCTTGGATCTAAAATGCTCCCAATTGCTAACAAATAATTCATCACATCCAAATACTTTTCAAACTTTACTTTCATACTTGTTGCCATTATTTTCACCACGTTATCATCTGAGAGAAGTCAATTACTAATTGACAACTTAATATCATAAATAGTTGTGAAGAAAAGATTTATAGTGGGATATTTAGTCCTTGAAAATAACTCCGTGACATCATAAAACATCTCCAATCTAGAAGACATTTGTCTCACTTTTGACCAATGTTCTTCTTGGGGAACTCTTACATAGAGGCTCACATTGCTTCAAACGAACAAACACATCTTTATATTTCAATGCAGTGTTAAGCATTAAATATGTAGACTTCCACCTGGTTTTGCAATCAAGTTCCAATTTTTTAGTGCTTGGAACCTTCAACTGTGGAGTTGTTTCAATAAATTTTTCATCCCCTTTTAGCGTTGCTGTCGAAAATCCAACACTATAACGAATAGTTTCAATACTATCACTGATTGAGTCTAGCCCATCTCTCACAACCAAATTCAAAATATGAGCACAACACTACATGTGAAACAATTTTCCTTCTAAAATTAGTGAACTTGGAGGAAGCTTGTCCAGAGTAAGCTCAATTATAACATCATTAGTTGTGCAATTATCAACAGTTAAAATAGATAACTTACGATCCATATTCTAATCCAAGAGGCAATCAACAAGGGCATTTGCAAGAACCTCAGCAATATGTGGACACAACACATATGCAAACCTAGTAACAAAATAAATATAATAAATTTTAATAATAATAGTAATATTATTTATGGTAATTACAAGTACAAAATTAAATAGTTAAAAAAAATTTACCTCACAAGTTGACTTCCACATATAAACTTTCAATGCAATCTGACTAGAATTTGAGTCTAATAATTTCATTGTTTGATTTCTTTGATACTCAAATATCTTCATGATGTCGTTCTTGATTGTGTTTCGAGAAACAACTTTAAATAATGGTTGTAAGGCATAAGAGCACCTTCTAAACCCCACATGATCAACCATCGATAAAGGATACTCATGCAATGTAATCATATTGGCAAGCTCTGCCCTCCGTGATTTTGGTTGAAATGATATGTCCTAAGCATCGTTATCCTATCATTGGATTTTGTTGGCTACAATATTGATTGCTTTATTGTCTTTTATTTTTTGTACAGACATGATTTGATGTGATCAAGTAAATAACTTGTACTATTCTTACTTTCACCACCTAAAGACTTCTAACAATCATTGCAAACTGCTTTTCATTTTACTCCGATTAACTTTCTTTGAAAATTATCCTATGCAGAAGATCTAAATTTTCTATTCCACCCTCTGATCCCATAATTTCAGCATCTAAATTCTCATTTGGAGGTGTTTCGTTTGTATCGATTGAAACACTCTCATTTTGGGAATGTGATGTTGCCGATGCAAGTGCTTGACTTCCCACAGTTGAAGCATTTCTCATAGCATCCTCAACCTCTTTATCACTTATTTACATTTGAAATAATATATCATAATATCAAAATGCATAGATAATAATGAATGAAAGCAGAACGCACAACAATGGTATGCTCATATGGAATTAAAGTCACTAGAATTAAATCGATTTGGATTATTTTACATTGCAATTTATGGTAACCAATAAATTAGTAGAAAACTCAAAACTGAATAAAATATCCAAATAAATTAGTAGAAAAATCAAAAGTGAATAAAATCTCTAAGTATAAAATGAGAATAAAGTAAGGGATCAAGGGATGAAGAGAATCGGGAATTGGAGGAGGCTGGGAGTGAGGATTAGGGTATTAGGTTTTCACTTATAAATGTTGGGGATATCGAGGCGGGTTCGGTGATGGGGATAGCATCCCCATACCCGCCCCAGTCTGCTGCGGGGATTTTAAAAAATCCTCGAACCCGAACCCGATAATGCCTCCTTGAATCCGCTTCGGTTTGGATTTTCCCCGCAGCTATTTGAACCCGCGGGAAAATTGCCATCCCTAGAGCTGATCCATGAGGCGAGTGATTAAAAAAAAAGGCAGCCCAGTGCACGAAGCTCTTGCCATGTGGGGTCCCGGGGAAGGATCTATTGTACGCAATCTTACCTGTTTTTTTACAAGAGGTTGTTTTTAGGATTCAAACCAATGACCTCTAGGTCAAAAGGCAACAACTTTACCGTTGGACCAAGGCTCCCTTTCAAGCAAATGATTGCAAGGGGTAAAAAACCTAGAACCAAACGTAATGGGAATCTTCTATAAACTCATTTTCAAGCAAAAAGGATTCCTTGTTCAATATGCAATAAGTAACTTTGTAGAAATTCACATTGACAAGTATAATTCAAAGGGCAGTTAGAGTTGGACATAAGTAAATGGAACACAGTCCAAGTGGTCCAAGTGGTTGCCCGTGTAGGCCCACTCTGCCGGTCACACACATGAACTACTCTATCTACAGACATCAAGTGTCCTTCGACAATGTTGACTCACATAAGTTAGAATGCACATCATTTTCCAAGTGCTTTGGTCAAATATCAAAAGGGAGTTGTAGCTATCGCACAATGTACTTCAACACATCATTGAAGATTTCTCATCTTGAGAATAAGATCTCAAATCCTCGATCACATTATTGATAATTAACTGATAAAGCATTAAGGTGGTTATACCTTATGAAGACCTATGTACTATGGAGGATTTTTCCCTCTTTGAATAAATAAGATAGACAAATATAATAGATTAGAATTAAATGATTGGCACTTCTTGTTTGGCTTCAATCTGGATCAACCAATTAAATGTACATTACATATTTTTTGTATTAAACCCAAGTCCTTCTCATTTTCTCACAAGAAGTCTCTTGAGAATCATCATTATCATTTTATGTTTATCCTAACTATTTTTGGTTGGCTACATGAATCTTTTCCCTCGAATAATATGCAAGGATGCATGGCTAGTAATATTTATATTCAAATCAATCAAATCATTTTTTATTTAATTAATGATTTTCTCAATCTTGCTTTACAATAAACTCAATTATTCTATCTATAATATCTCACCTTCAGTGTCAATATACCATCACAATCTATTTTCTTTTATTTTTTCCTACACCTAATTGCTCTTGGATATTATTATTTGTTCATTTGATTCTTTTTCTTAAGTCCACACATCCATCTTACCATTCTTATTTATTCAATATTAACTTTTTGTATCAGTTACTTCTCAACATCCAAAAATCCTTAAAACCATAAAGCATTGTGGAGTTTATGTTTAAAAATTTTATTCTAGCCTAAGCGGTACTGGACAATCATATATGACTCATCCTATTAAATGCCCCTTATATTGTTCCAAGATATCTAAATGTATTACATATAGGGACCATATCCATCTATCAATTTATTCCATCAATTTTTTTCTTATGTCTGGAACTACATCTCAAATATTCAGATTTCAGATTTCATTCTAATTTTCATTAAACCACTAATTTCCAAAGTTTTTCTTCACAACTCAAGCTTCAAATTCAATCTATTAACATTATAAGCAATTAACACAATATGCAAATGAATAACTTGCTCAAAAGGGGTTTCTCTTGGATATAATTGGTTACTTCATCAAGAGAAATAGAGATTTAGTGATCCTTGATGCAAACCTATAACTATAGGAAAATCATTTGTCAACTCTCAGTGGCTAGAAAAAATCTGCTGAGACTTCAAGTGTGAATTCACTACAAAATCAATGCTTAGCTCTTTAAATAGTCAAGAACTTCATAAATTTTACCCATTTACACACATCATGCAATATATCATACTGAGATGATCAAATCATCAACAAGGTTATGTGGTTATTCAATCAATGAAGATCAAGCACTAAAAACTGCACTGACTTCTCCATTTAACACTAACACATGACTTCTTTCGATCATGGACCAAAAATTCTCAGGATTAGAATTAATCTACCACATCGCCGTGCATGTACAGGTGCTGGACATGTGGCTCAAGGGCCATTACCCAATAATTGCCTCCTCTCATGGGTATTTCTCCATCCAACAGGATTTAGTTACCTGCACAATATCAGATGAGATCAAATCCAGCATAAGTGGGCCCAATTTTAGTAGTCTTGATCGTTGACATCCATCCTGTTTCAGATATTTTCCCTGGTGATGAAGACTGAGCTCCACTATTCACCTTCTTTGGTCTCTCACAACGTTGAGAAAGCCAACTTGTAACTCAAATATCTTTTCCACTGATCTGCTGTACTTTCCTAGTTGAGTAAATTGGCTTCCTCATGAGCTTAATTTACCAGTCCCTTCAATAATGATACTGATGGTAGTATTATGTATATCGAGCTTTTAAATATTTTGCTGATGTTTCTGAACTAGTGAAGATTAGCTTTTCCAAGTTCTGAGTTTATCCTCTCAAATTGTTTTGGATTTAAACCATAGTAACTCTGCATAAGAGTTGGTTTGATTGTACAAACTCTCAGTTACATGTACTTTTATGAATGTCAACTAGTCCTTGAAGGCATTATACCCACAAAGTCAGAGATACATAAAAGGGACTAGGATGTGCAGTGTATGATTAAGTAATTAACTTTGATTTTGATCCTTGTTAAGAAAATAACTAATTGTCGACCCATGGAAGTTTCCCACTGGTCACCAAAGTAAATCGGGAAGCGCTCGTAGTGGGCGAGCCATCAGTTTAGTTCTTAGCTCAACCGCTCATTAAGGAAAATTTATCTTAGATGTCTGGGAAATTGAGAAGGCGCTTTGCCGCTGCACCATTGCCCTAGGGATCCTTTCTTTGCCTTTAAACTTTACAAACTGGCGTTTTTCAGATTAATTTAGCTTCAATTATTAATTTGATGTTCTCGTCTTCTCGATCCAAATTGTTTTGAAGTTACCAATAGCTTCCTTGCCTTGTCTCTGACACAATTGTATTTCGTCAAATTATTCTTGTTTCTGAGTCAATGCATAGTATAATTTCTGCTATTTAATATATATAATTCTACACCATTTGGTACAGATATCTAACAGATCAGTTGCAAAGGGTTCAATATGTGAATGATGCTAACAAGGTAATTATTTGCTTGATTTGTTTTATACATCCAAGCTTCTCTTGTTAATGTTCATATGCAATGTTCTTCATGAAGGATACTGTTATTGAAGTGTTGAGATCTATCGCTGAACTGGTAACTTATGGTGATCAACATGATCCATCAATATTTCAGTGAGTTCTTAGGTTGCTTCAGTCCCTTTTATCTATTGGTATTAAAGCTAGATCCTTGTTTGTCTATTAGGTTCTTCATGGAGAAGCAGATTTTGGGTGAATTTGCACGAATATTGCGGATTAGTAAGATGGCAAAGGTTGCAATTCAGTTGTTACAGACTATCAGCATTATGATACAGAATTTAGAAAGTGAACCTTCAGTCTGTAAGTTCATTTATAACATGTTGTCAACATGTCAGAACATTACTAATGATCACCTTTTGGTCTTTATCTTGATTTTCACTTCTCTTGCAGATTACATTTTCAGTAACAAACTCATTAGTTACCTCATCACATATTCCTTTGACTTTCAAAATGATGAACTATTGTCTTACTACATATCCTTCATAAGGTTTGTTTCTTTATTTTGTCTGTGTGAATGCATATTTTATCTTAATACTTCTCTGCCTCCTATTCTATTTTGGCTTGTACATTGCTCAATTACATGGATTTTAACTTTGAAGGGCAATCAGTGGGAAGTTGAACAGGAGTACAATCTCATTGCTTGTGAAGATTAAAGATGTAACAATTTCTTTCTTAATCCTATATTGGTTTTGGTCAAGTAGTATAATAGATTTGAGATCGGTACAAGTAATAACCTTGGAATAATGCTCTAGGTACTAGGACAAGAAGAAAGGTTGAGTGATATGTTATAGCAAGGTTCTGCATTTGTTTTGGTATAAAATTTTTAATTTTCGAAGAAAAGAATTTTTAAACTTTACAAGAAAATAAATGCAATCAAAATAAAAGATAACCAATCATATCTCATTTATCAGAAAGACCAATCCTTCTTTCTGTAATTTGTTTACTTTCATAATTTTCCTTGGAAAAACACATGCTTAAAGGTTGTAAACTTAATTCGACTTTTATATTCATACATATCTCATTATGCTATAACTTATTTTGCTGTCTGCCTTTAACATCTTTACATGGGAACAATTCAAGCAAATTTAATAGTATGGGGTTGTATTGTTCTTACAAGATACTCTATTTTGCACATATGTTTTCTTTAATTTGCCTGTCATTTCCTTTTCAATAGGAAGAAATTGTTTCATTTTCACTTTATGTCGAGGCCATACGGCTTGCCTTCCATGATGAAAATATGATTCGAATTGCTGTTCGTGCTTTAACACTGAATGTCTATCATGGTAAGTTGGTAAGGCCTCATATCCTGTTACAGTTTTTTTCCCCTCTTTTTCTTTTGCTTCTTTAAAATGTTGTTCTCATAGTTTCTCTTCTATATTCTCAGTTGGAGATGAATATGTGAATAAATTTGTAGTACGCAGCCCACAATCTGATTATTTTTCCAGTATTGTGAGACATTTTTTAAAGCGATGTATTAACTTGGATGAGATTATAGTTCAAGCTTCTAGGTGAGACTACTACTTTATTCCTTTTGTAGTATCTCTACCCCTTCTATTTCAATTTTAAACATAGTTGTTCCATTTTAAGTCATGATATACTAGATTGTTTTGGTTGCTCTTTTAATAGTATAAGCTCTTTCTACCCAAATATTCATGTTGAATGAAAGATACTTGTTTATATATTTTGTTATTTTCTTCACATCTTTCATTATGATAACATCATGTTCCTCTAACTTGTCGGCAGGAAGCTAGATGCATCTGATTCAAGTTCTTCAATTCTCAATGCTGTAGATGATATTGAAGACAATCTTTATTATTTTAGTGATGTTATATCTTCTGGAGTTCCTGATCTTGGAAGATTGCTTACTGATAATATAATGCAACTTTGTGTTTTTCCTTTTCTTCTGCCCTCTTTAAGAAAGCAAGATTCTGTAAGTATCTTCATTAGCAACCATCAACAAGTGTTTGTAAATTTTTTTAGTATTTGTTTTGCTAATTGATCATTTGCTGGTCTAGGGCACAAGAATTAGCATTGCAACCTCCTTACATCTACTTTGCAGTATATTACACATTTTAAAGACCAAGGATCTGGCCAATACTATTGCTGCAGCTTTTTTCTACCCTATAGAGGCTTTTGTCACAGTATCTGAAGCCACAATAAATGGCAGTGATACTGATCAATATGTTCCTCAGGATTCACAAGAACTTGGTGTTTGTCATTGGGCTGCTCAAGTGGATATAGAAAATTCAGAATCTCCTTCTCCTAATTCAAATCAATCTTCTTCAGCAATCGAAAATTCTGGTTCATATTTTACATTGAGGTGATTCATACTTAAGTTTCTTTCTTTTGCAAACAAAAATAATTGTTTGAATATTCTTTGTTGATCAAACCATGGTTCAATATGTTAGTGAGGTATTGACTGGTTTATCTGTCAGATATTAAATGTGCATCCTTTGTTATATTCCAAATATCAAGTTGAACATAGATTAATTTTAAGTGTTTTATATTAAATTAATATAACTAAATTTCAATACTAACATGATGCAACTGAATATGTTTTAGAATAATTGAGTTATTTTTTAAAGTAAATTTTGTATAATATGAATATTTTAGTTTTTTAAATATTAATAAGAGATTGTAAAATGTTAAAAATATAATCATGAAAATAATTGTTATATAGATATTAGGTTTTAATTCATGAAAATACCTTGGCATTGCATGGGTTAAAAACTAGTATTGAATAACCCATTCTTTCATGAATGAACTTTAATTTGTGGCTTGGGAATCCAACATTTGAATACCAAATATTACCTTAATTTATGTTAAGTTTATCCTCCTAATAATTTTAATCCTGTGCATAAGTGTATATATGTACTGCTGCAGTGATTTTTCCAATAAAGAATGGCTTTCAGTTAAATATAATGTCCGCTTGATGATGACTGTTTTGACATTTTGAATCATTGAATCAGTGTCCTAGCATGCATGTGTCAAAGAGATATTCTAATAATGATTTTTTTAATATAAAAAATAAATCTTTTACTACCTCCTCATTTCCTATCCTATGTTTTTTGATTGGTAGTAATTCTTTACTTTTATAATCACACTTTGGCATTGCAGGGAGCTATTGTTATCATATATAATTCATGGGGGTGAGTTGCAAGTTTTGGGTTCATTATATCTTTTGGCTACCTTGCTGCAGACAAAAGGTTATATTGGTCCCAAATTGTTTTTTTCTTTCATTTGGTATCATGATGGGTTTTAATAAAGTTAATATTGCCATTATGATAGATTTAGATGAATCAGTGCTGGATGGGCTTGGAATTCTTCCTCAAAGAAAGCAACACAAGAAGCTGCTGCTTGTAAGTATTGACACTTCGTTGCAGTTTTATCATTTTGATTCTCATTTGTTTTATTTTCCTATCGTGGCTAAAAAGCATATAACAGATTAGCTGTTTTAAGCCACTAATTACTTAGCTATTCAAGCTCCAAAAGAGCAAAAATGTTTGAGATTTTTGCAGCAAAAATGTTAACTATTTAGCCACTATTTGGAATCTACCAAATACCATCTCTTTTACCAAAGGAAATAGCAAACTTGATTTTTAATGTTATTATCTACAGCGACAACATATGATAAAAAATCACAATTATACTATAGCTAAAAGAGGGTAACGATATGTATTATGTCCTGCAGCAAACTTTAGTTGGTGAAGACACTCGGGAGGAGCAATTGTTTTCTTCAACCTGCATCCCAAAAGATAATAGGGTCACTGAACTTGAGAGTTTCCTGCTGAAACTTGAGGTTTTTTCCTGACTTGTCTTCCAGGTTCCAGCATTTGGACATTATGTAGTTGTTTAGATAACTCTTGCTAAGATTAATCTTTTATTGATTATCTTGAGTTGGGACCAAAATAGCCACCATTATTGTTTTTTTTTCCCTCCCCCTCCCCCTCCCCTCGTTTACCCTTATTCGGGAAGAGGTGAGGGGAGGGATGGAGAACTTTTATCCTCTCTTATCCTTCAAATGAATTGTCTCCTTGCACTCCAAATCGGGGTGTAAGAAAGTTATCCTCCCCTCCCCTTCCTTTCCTTCCATTCCCTTTCCATTAATGAACATTCCCTCACCCCATCCAAACAGATAGTTAGAGTTGACTTTGAATCTTACCCTAACTCTATGCTATATCAATATTAATACAAAAATTTAAACACCTTCAAGTCAAAGGTGGTGTTTGGTTTAGGGGTTTGAGAATGAGGGAATGCAATAATATAAATATATACTGTTTGGTTAATGGGTTTGGGAATGACAATTTTAGAATCATTCTTAAATTATCGGGAATGCATAAAAGTAAAACTCAAGTAAAATGATGGGTTTAGAATTCATTCCAATCTCTTTACACGTCTTTTTTTTTTAGTGATTACCGATGTAATCACAAATATTTATGAATTTTAATTTTAATTTAGGATTAATTTGAATTTAATAATTAATTAATAATTGATATATTAATTATTACTAATTAATTAGGGATTAATTATTAATTAGTTTTAATTGAAGTAATTGATTACTTGGTTTAATTTGAATTTAATTTAGGATTAATTAAATTAATTAATTAGGGATTAATAATTGATTGAATTTGAATTGATTTGGAATAATTAAAATAATTGATTAAATAAATAATTAAATAGGTATTAATATTTGATTGGTTGAATTTGAATTGATTTAGAATTAATTAAAATAATGGATTAATTATTTAATTAATTAGGGGCTAATTATTAATTATAATTAATTGAAGTAATTGATTAAAAAATTTAATTTCAAATTTAATTTAGGATTAATTAAAGTAATTAATTAACTAATTAATCACTTTAATTCAAAATTAATTAACTAATTAATCACTTTAATTCAAAACTAATTAATTATTTTAATTAAATCTAAAATTAATTGGCTAACTAATTACTAAATTCCAAATTAATTAGAAATTAAATAATTAATTAATCCTAAACTAAATCAATTAATTGATTACTTTAGTTAATACTAATTAAATATTAATTATTAAACCTTAATTCAAAATGAATTAATTACAAATTAATTAATCAATTAATCCTAAGCTAAATAAATTAATCAATTACCTTAATTAATACTAATTATTAATTATTAAATCTTAATTTAAAATTAATTAATTAATCAATCATTAATCCTTAATATAAGCTTAATTATAAAACAATCAGCAGTATTAGAGTGACTAATTAAATTCATTCTCAATCCAGTCTACCATCAAACTTATTTTTAATATATTCAGGTTCACACAATGAACCCGCAAGAAATGACCCATCCAATGAAGTAACTCTGACACCCAAATATCAACTCGACTACACCGTGGAGGCCTAATACTTTATGGCCCTAGGTCAAATTGGAAATTGCATTGTGAAGTAGGTGTTGATTGATACAACTAATGATCCCAACAGCGATAGTTGAGCTCTACATGAATGTCTAATTTGTTTCATACGTGCGCACCGAAGACATCGCAGGTACTTGAGCTCTATCTGCACCTTCCTGGTGACCTACAACTGATAAATTAACTTCTATCCATGCCATTATGCATTGATCACTTAACTAATGCCTTCCTTCTTGTAAACACTCATGAAGACTTTTGAACAAATTAAAGCTCGTAATTGATGTAATTAATGCTGGACTATTAATATTAATGACTGCCTTCACATTTGCTCACTAGATCTTCCCTATTTACATCAAGTTTCTGGCTTTCCAAAACACATCACGATTGTGAACGAACTGTAAGTTCGATCATAGGCGAACATTTGACCACGTACGACGACAGCGAAGCAACAATATATAATATAACTAACTCTCACGTGGATTGATTATTCAAGAGCTTAATTAACAGCTAGCTCGTTTCCTGCTAATTCCCTGGTTCATGGCCATGAGACAGAAACTAATGTTGCAGGATCTAGTTTAATTTGCCTATTCTTTCTAGCTAGGGAATTAATGAATGCATGCACCAGAAATGTTAGATCAATTTGATTCATTAATGGTGGAAATTAATTAATGAGTGCAATGCATATTCATTCATGGGTAATTAGCTGTTCATCTAGAAGAGGAATTTATGGCAAGAACTGACCATGTGGAGTTGCTGAAGGGTCTTAAATAATATTCAAGGGCACCTCTGGGCCAATTTTTAATTATCTCACATGTACTATGGTACTTTACATTGATGATCAAGACTAAATGGAGCGATGACTAATACTAATGGTCAAGGGATTGATCAAAAATTGACCTAATTAGTCGGTCAGCCTTGCTAGTCGAGCTAGCCAACAAGTCTAAGCCCTAGCCAATCTAGCTAGTTAGATTGGACCATGATAAGTGATGGTCCAGTTCGAGGCATGCTTGAATGGCCGATCTAGCACCCGAGATACCATGCAGTGGGTAGCCATAAACAGTATCCAATTAGGTCAATCTGAGTTGAATAGGACACACAACCTAAATAATCATAGATGGGAGTTGATTGAATTTGGTAGATCAATTAACGAGTTGAGTTGGGCAAGTTGATTAGACCATTTAAAGGAGCACGACTAGAGTGTGGTCAGCTGATTGTATGATCTATGTTGGATTGGAGAGTTCTCATGGGATGAACTGATGGTTAGTATGTGAGGTATTGTCACCACTATGTTGGATTGGGGAGACTGACAAGTCGGTTGAAACTACTGATTTAATTAAGTTATATGAGTCGAGCAAGTTAAGCATGTAAAACTAAATGTATGATTTGGATAAAATATTTACATAGGGATGTTTTCTTCCTTAGAAAATTATTTGTTATACTATTTCTATTAACCTGAGATAATGATGATTATAGCATGTTTATTAAAAATTTATTTAACTAGAATAAGGCTTAAAATTTACGAATTCAACCAAATCCAACTTTCAACTACTAATTTAAAGATGAGAGAATTAGATCCATATAATAACAGTATTAGAAGAATAACTAGGTTATATAAAAGTTTATAAACAAGTTGATTTTTCCATAATATTAACAATCGAAACTCACTAATATTTAAACTCGTTCTTTAATCTTGCTAAACTAAAAATTAACTTCAAATTTACAATTTTTAAAAAAAAAATTAAACAAACTCAACTAAACTTTTATTGGGTTAAATATTGATGGTATACCTTGTCTTATGTGCTTGGGTCACTCATATATTTAACTTGTTTAATTATCAAAAAGAAGAGGAAAAAAAAAAGAGACAAAGTCTTAACCTCAAATTAAATAGACGACATTATAATCAATAATACACGAGAAATCATATCTCGTTCTTCCTGCAGAACAGCAAAAAAACAACAACATAATTTACACTTCTTTTTTGATCGTCTACGTATCGATCAGTCTCTTCCGATCGATTCGTATTACGATCAGAATTCAGAAGATCAAAAACTTATCCATTTTTTCCTTCCATCGCCTAGAAAATCAACATTAATCAGAGAAAATTACACGTGTCACTAATGGCAGCCATGAACTACAGGAACACGTCCTGGCTCTCGTTCTCGTCCAGCAACCACGACTCCAGATACGACATCAACGGCGGCGACGGCGGCGAGGAGTCCTCGTTCGGCCACACCACCGTCGACGTACTGACACTTCCCTGGCTCGAAGCCGACTCGCTCGGCCCCGACCCCCTGGAGGCGGCGGCGGCGGCAGCGGCGGCGCACCGGCCGGGATTAAGCCACGACTGCAGGAGCCGAGAGATGTTCTCGGTGCTGGAGGCGTAGCTGGTGGCGGCAGGCGGCCTCTCAACCGCCAGTGCCTCGCTGAGCGCCCGCTTCGCCATGCCGATGTCCGTCTGCAGGCACTTCTCCCACCGCCCCTTGGACACCGACCGGCAGCTCGGCCGGCTACCGCTCTCGGGGACATTTTCTGCCTGATTCCCCAGCAGCTTCTTCTTCAGGTGCGTGTTCCAGTGGTTCTTGATGTCGTTGTCCGTTCTCTCCGGCAGATACGAAGCGATCGCCGCCCATCTGTTTCCGAGCAGCGCTTGCAGGTGGAGGATGAGCCTCTCCTCCTGATCCGTGAAGCTTCCCCGCTTGATCCCCGGTCGGAGGTAATTTGTCCACCGGAGCCTGCAACTTTTGCTACATCTCAAAAGCCCTACAATTTTTCCCCCCAACAAAAACCCCCTCAAATTCAAGAACAGAACAAAACAAAACAAACAAACAAACAAACAGAAGTAAAACAAAAAACAAAAACTAACCAGTATTTGTGGGAACAGCTCTCCAATTACCAGGGCCTTGTTCTTGGATGTAGGAGACCAAGATTATGTCTTCTTCTGGAGTCCACGGTCCCTTCTTGACACCCTCCTTGTCACAGCACGGTGGCCTCCCCATGTTCAGAACAGAGGAATCTGTAGAACAAGGTCTACTCTGTTTCAGTTCGAAGAAGACGAAGAAGAAGGAGAGAGAAAGAGAGGGGACAAGCGTCCAAGGGTGATGTTTGCAAGCTTGTCAAGGGTCGATATAAAGAAGGGGGAAGGAAGAAAGGGAAGCAGGCGTTGACCGTGATGAGACCCAAAAAGTCAGCATGCAGCTTGATGCAACCCTGTTTCTCTGAGATTGCACCGCCGACTACTCGTCTCTGGTTTTACTGCGGCCTTTGACCAGCTTTTATGGGCGGTGATTTATTGCCTCCTGCTGACGGATCCAGAACGAAGCTACCGAGAAACCTCTCATGAACAAAGTCAACGTGTAGGAGTCAAACTCAATTCAATGACTGTTCACTGTTTATTTATTCATTCGAAGGAGCTTAAAGTTCGAGGCGCCGAGTTGTGTATCTATTTCTCAACGTAAACGGTGAGGTGAGGTTCCGTTTGACAGATGTGATAAGATAGATTGAGTCGATTAAGATAGGATTAAAGATATGATTAATAATTACTTTTTATGTTTAGATATAGTGAATTTTACATTTAATCAATTTTAATTCTACTCCTAATCAATTATATCAAATGATATATTAATAATTTTTTTTTTAAAAATAGAACCCTAATCCTATCACCCCTAAACGTGAAGATCTTAGAATAGATTTGTAGATGAGGGATAAAGAAATAAATAAAATAAAAGTAAACTATTTTAAAACATGGCTTGATCACTTTTTCTTTCGTCTAGGTTTTGATAAATTGAACATTCATCGATTTTAATTTGATAAAAATTTATTTATATTTATTAATACAAATTTAAATAATTTATCAAATTAAATAAATAAATTTGAATACTTACATTCAAACTTTTAAGTTCGGATCTTCTCTTTCAATATCATCGTGTCCTCGTA